>PVKN010010274.1:0-22782 GCA_004027915.1 Capromys pilorides
TGTTTGGGGGGCATTTTGCATTTTTTGTGAATTGCCTCTTTCATATGATTAATGTTCAGGAATAGATTAAAGACATATATATGTATACATATATATATACATATTCCTTATTTCAAAATGTGAATGGTAGAATTACAAAGCTATTAGAATATAAGTAGAGGAACTTTTCATTAGGTTTGTAAATGACTTGTTAAATAGGAGATAAAACCTAACAATAAATAAAAAGATTTATAGGTTAAACTGCATTAAAAAATAAAATTTCATCAATAATTATCATAAAGTAAGCAGAAAGACAAACCATGAAGTGAGAGGAGATATTTCCAACACACTATGTAAAAAGGGCCGGCATTTAAAATATGTGAAGGAAATATGTTAAAATATGTTTTTCAATAAGAAAAAGAGAGACGAGCCAACTGAATCATAAAAACTAGAATAGAAAAACCAAAAGAAGAAATAAAAATTGCCAATAAACCCATGAAAATATGTCCAGCCTCAATAGCAAAAATCAGGGGAATTCGAATTAAAAATACAATGAGTTGCACAATATATTTATCAAATTGGAAAAAATGCAAAGGGGAAGAATGTCGAACAATGAGAATCTCATCTTTTACTGCTGAGAGTGAAATTTTAGACAATCATTTTGAAAATTGGTAATACCTCAGAGATGAGCCCATCTTATCATCCAGTCATTTCCTTCCTAGCCGCAGCCCCTAGAGAAGCTTCTGTACATGCATGGTGGCCACACACAGGATACTGAATGTGTCACTCTTAATAGCAGCCAAAAACTAGAAACAACTGAAGTGGCCATTGATAAGACATTGTAGTAGTCCTACACTGGGATACAACATAATGAAAGCTGCAGCCTCCACATCACATGGAGGAATTTCTAATACATGATTTTAAACCAAAGTGACAAGACCTGGATTAATATATACAGTACTATATAACTTGAAGTTTAAAAGGGGTAAACGTGCATGCACATGTGGTAAAGTTATTCTAAGTAGCAAGAAAACCATTACCACAGAGAGTAAGAGGATGATTACTTCAGGTCTGGGTTGAGAGGGCATGATGGGAGAAGTGGGGGAGGGTCTCCTGGAGCCCTGGAAGACACAATTCTTGACTACTCGATGACCACTTTATATTTATCCATTAAACTGTGTGTAGATGTGCCGTGCACTCTACTTACATATTTATTTCCAAAGGTAAATGTTTTAAATTGTGATGAGCCAGGCATGGGGGTGCACACCTGTAATCCCAGCACTCACTAGGGAAGCTGAGGCAAGAGGATTGCAACAAGATCTAGGCCTGAGCTATATAGAGAGCCCAAGGCCAGCCTGCACTACCTTGTCTCAAAAAAAAACCAAAGTAAAAAAATGTTTAAATAAAAAAGGTTATGCACCACTCCTTCCATGAATTGCTTCTACATATGAAATAAATCTCTAATATACTGTTATTTTTACAGAATATCCCATATCCCCCTTAGGGCAAGCATTTCTGTTTGGCTTTTGGTTTGCCCTAATGGGAACCATGGACATGCATGAACTTCCCCAGGCATCCGCCTAAGGTTTCAGTCACTCTGTGCAACTCCTATCCAAGAATAGGAGACTCACTCCTGGGCTGGAGGCAAAGGGGGTTTCCTGGGACTCAGGTGGAAGAAAGAGAATGAAAGGCAGAAATGAGACCGCAAGACACCTGAGGATGAGGTAATCAATCACCCTTCTCACAGAGATTTGTTTTGTGTGTGCATTTTTCTCTTTTCATTCTATGGATGCAGACAGGATATTGAACAGCAGCTGGGCTCCCTGATCTTGGCCACAGACATCAATAGGCAGAATGAATTTCTGACCCGGTTGAAAGCTCACCTCCACAACAAGGACTTACGACTGGAGGATGCCCAGGACAGACACTTCATGCTTCAGGTAAATAACAGCAACAAACGCCACTAGCTTTTCTCCACCAGAAACACTTAGGGCATGATCAATGATTTTAGCACATTTCAGGAGTTTTCTCCCATGGATAAGTTAGAGTAGTGACCTACTTTATTAAAAGCTTTGAGACCCATAAATTGTTAAGTGGTTTCCAAGCAAAATCTAGGTTTCACATCAATAAGTTGATAATATCTCACTTTTCCTTATTCTATAACTACTTCACCACAAACTAGCCCTACTAGAAGATTGTACATGCACGCGCACATACACACACACACATACACACACACACACACAACAATGGTTGTTTTATTGCCTTAGTGTTTGTTTTTGTGACTCTGAGCATGAAAGCCTTTGGATGCTAGGCAAGCATTCTACCACTGAGCTACATCCTCAGCCCAAGTGTTTACCACATTTAGTAATTCTATGGCTATAAAATTGGCCTGTATGATGCCTGTACAGTTTTAAATGGCTGTTTCTGCAACACAAAAGCATATTGTTAATCACAGTACTATCAAAAGTTGAAAAGCAAGAGGCTTTCCTTTACCTAAAATCTGTTTAAATAGGTTTTGCTTTACTAGCTGAACTGTTCTTTTCATCTGAGGAGTTCTATTCTTAGACGCCAATAAATAAACTATTTTAAGTTTAACTCAGTTGAAGTGAACTGAATCCAGTCCAACCCTTCCTCCTTTATTTCATGACGAGAACTTCATTTACAAAGTGAGAATGAGGGCAGAGTTGACCCTGGGAAGTAGCAGTATGACCTGACATCCAAAGTAGAGCCACCTTCTTGCTCCTTCATACTCTCTCATCTTCCTTCTCACCTTTTGGCATAAAAGAATGATCCCATGGACCATGAACTCATCTAGATAGATCAACTAACCAGGGAGCTAAAGACTGAAGCATCTCATGTTTTTGTTCAGGTTCTCATGCTGTGCTCTAGCGCTACCCAGTGTTTCCACCCTAATCAGGAAGTACCCTACTCCCAGCTGGAGAGCTTTGGCTCCCTCCTGCCTTCTTCCCAAGCTAGACTTCTGGTACCCCAGTGTTCAAAGATGAAGCAGATGCTTGATTCAAGTGACCCAAGCCAATTATGAGTAGTGAAAAGATTTGATCTGAACACTGATATTTCCCAGGGAAAACTTATTAGCTCAAATAAGTCCTTAAAAGGCAGACCTGGAGGGAACATCTATCCCTTACACACTCCAACATGTACCAGTGTCACCACCAACAAAATTTGCAACTTCCTGTGACCCAAGACTCCATATACCATGGAAGTGAGTCGAAACAATGACCATTAGTGGCAGGCCAGGCTCTCAGCAGCAGTCTCTCAGCAGGTAATGGTCACAGGGGAGAATATACTTGACCAGAAATTCAAGGCGACCTCCCTGGGGTCAACATCCCTGAGAAAAGGTGGCATTCCTGATGCAGACCAGCATGAACAAGCCAGGAAGGCCTAGAGTTAGCTGCGCAAACATAGCACTCCTAAGTTTTATATAACTCAGCACCAGTGCTGGCAACTACAGCTCACTTACACATGCAGGTGCAGGTACAGAGATGCAAACACATACAGTGTAAGTGCTGTACAGATTGGGTCCACAGGACAGTGAGGACCATGTGATCTCATGGAGCCTGGCCAGGACTCCTACAGCCTCACTGCCTGGAAGAGGTGAGGAGCAGCACCCAGGCTTTCCTTGGCCTGCCTAGCCCAAGTCTCCTCCAGGAAGCTCCATGTCCTTCAGCTGTGGCTCTTCTCTCCTTCTGGCCTTTGTCAAGCAGGAGCTATAAATGAAGGGTTTTGTGTAGTTGTGAATAGGGGATATTTCCTGAAGGGGCTGGACAGGGAGGCCCTGTGTAAATGTAGGCCCAGGACCATGTGGCAGACCAGCAGGCTCAACAGCACCTTGGCTTAGGGAATATTTGCACAGAAAGGTCGGACTCTGACAGTCTCTCCCTGCCTTGTCATTTCTCAGATTGCCTTGAAGTGTGCGGACATTTGTAACCCTTGTAGAATCTGGGAGATGAGCAAGCAATGGAGTGAAAGGGTCTGTGAAGAATTCTACAGGCAAGGTTGGTAGTAATCCAGCAGCAGAGATTCCATTGCCCTTTCTCCTTCTAGGCATTTATCCTACTAAAACAGGAAACGGCTGATCTAACGTGACATTTGTTCTTCCATCAACTTGTATTATCCTAACCTTTCTCATTAACTCTCTTGCAAGCCATCCAACTCTTTTGTTTAAAATTTTTTTTAAATGAATAATGTTGACTTACTATGGAAACAAGTGGGACTGAGATGCAACAAAAAAGAATGAAAATGGAAAAAAAATATATAGATATAGATATACAGATAGAAATTGAGATGACAGATGATTAATAGACAGACATCTATCTAGTGTATCTATCTATCTCTATTTAATAAGGTGAGGAGCAGTTTGATGTTTACCCTGACATTTATTTTAATGAGCTGAGCACAGCCTAAAGGCTAAGTGACATTTTCGGTCAATGTCCTCTACGTTCACAGAGGAGTCAGGTCTTTATGTCTGCCTTCCCCTTACTTTCTTAAACAAAGTTCACAGTGAAATAAAACAGGGCTGCCAGAAGATTGAGCTCATCTGTTTAAAGATAGTTTCAACACTGAAGCAGAAAAGTTTTTCTGTGAAAAATATGAATGGGTTTGAGGGAAAGATGAATGGCCCTGAGTTAGATTTGACTTTCGAAAGGTTACCTTTCTTCAGAAATAAGGCAATGAACTAGCAAGAAGGAGTCTGATGTTGGATGGGATATTGACTCTACAACACAGCCTTGTTTCCTCAGACTTGGTTTCAGTGTTCAGGATGTTTGCTCAGGCACCAGCAGTGGCCTCACCAGTGACAGTATCAGGTTTGAGAGGCTGAGAACAAATAAAGCTTGAAGTGTCCCACATACCAGCTCTGTGGGGAGGTCAAATAGCAACAGAGAGTCTTTTGAAGAAGCCTTCTCCTGAAAGATGTGTCAATGACATTGTGATGGCCCCAAAAACAGAAGAATCAAGTTCATGTGGGCCCAGAAGACTTCGCTCCCCAGGCTTTCTCTCAGAATTAAAGTTCTTAGGTACCTCCCACAACTCTGTAATTTCACTTGAATTAAGTGTGTGTGGCTATAAATCAAAAGCTCAGTTCTACTTGTCCATGATATAAAAAATCCATGGAGGGGCCGGCGAGATGGTTCAGTGGTCTAAAGCGCCTGCTTAGGAGGGCTCAGGCAACTGCGGGGACTGCAGTTTGATCCCCAGAACCACATGCTGTGCCAGCGCCACCACCAGGGCAGGCTGAGCCAGCCACAAAAATGAATAAATAAAGAAACAAACAAACACAACAAGCAAACAAACAAATAAATAAATAAATAAAATTTAAAAAAAAAAAATCCATGGAGGGCAAAACAAAAGGAAATATGATGACATTGATGCAAAGAGGTTTAGATTAAGTAAGGTAAGTACTTTCTTTATTTGTGATATATATACACTATTGAAATAGCAGTGAAACAGGAACGAGGATTTCCATCCTTGAAAATCAATGGGGCAGAAGTGATTCTGTTCTGGCCCACTTGGTTCTGACTCATCATGTGCCACTCTTGGCCTTCAACTGTGGTTTAACCTGTTTTTTATTTTATTTTATTTTTTTGCTCTTGCTCTTATAGCCCTTGTTTGCACTCTGAGCAATATGGCACTGGGACCATGTCACTTGGCAAAGAGTAAGCCCCATAGAATGAAGGCATCAAATCGTTAACTAAGTAAATAAATGCCACCAACCAAGTAAGGCACCCTATAGTATCTCTGGCAAATTGGTTCTAAAATATATGCATGTACAGCACGATGAAATTTTAAAGCCTGGAATATTTATAACTGATCAACAAAGGAGAGTCTTCACACATTTTGCTCTGGCATGTTCCCTGACAAAGGACGAGACTAAGAGGGCAGTGCTTTTTATTTAATGCCTTATGGTCTCTAGAAGTTCTGCCTGGTTTGAGAAAATCAGACTCTGGTTACCCAAACTGACCGTCCTCCATATTGATGATTTGTGTGTGTGTGTGTGTGTGTGTGTGTGTGTGTGGCATTGGGAGTTACTTTACCACTGTGCGACATCCCCAGCCCATTGTATTCTTTTATTTTGTAACAAGATCTCACTAACTTGCCCAGGCTGGCTTCAAACATGAAATCCTCCTAGTTTAGCCTCTTTCTTACACAGCTGGGATTAAGGCATACACCAAGATACTCCATTCCTGATTTTTTAAAAATTCTGTAAGGATAATGTGTATTATTATGATGAATCCTATTCTTATTTTCAGTTAAGGATCTAGACTCAAATCCCCACTCATCCTAGCCTGGTCTGGCAAGCAGACTACCAACAGTCCTGGACAAAGTAAAATGAATATGATCCATGCTGCTAACCAAAGGGAAAAGCTCAAAATTAAGATTGAAAGCACAGGAGCACAAAAAGCTGAGACCCTGTGAATTATGAAAACTGTTAGAGCCTAACCATAGATAGGATTCCAAACATCTTGGGATATCCCCACCTCTCAATACCTGTAAGAAAATACAGTTTCTGTCCTGTTGTGACTACACATGATATGTCCTCAGTCAGCCTCACATCCCAAAAGCTTTTATCAAATAAGCCACCACACCAAGACAGAGGAGGTCACTGCTAGTGGGTTCTGCAGGATAACAAGCCAAGGAAGAGTGACCCCCACAATAACTTCTTCCAACATCGTCATCAAAACCATTGCCACATGTTTCATAAATTCTGGATGACTGATATGTTTCTTCTTTTTATTCCTCTTAGGTGACCTTGAGCAAAAATTTGAACTGGAAATCAGTCCTCTTTGTAATCAACAGAAAGATTCAATCCCTAGCATACAGATTGGTGAGTTGAATTTCACGTCAATTTGAAATGAATAGTTTGGTACCTGTTCCAGGGGTCATAAAAAACAGCAACAGCAAAAAAGACCCACCCACAGCTTTCCAAAGTTCAGTGCTGGAGGTCAGAAGGGCTGAATCCAAATAAACATTTCTTTCAGTACAGATCTACTAGATAATTCTCAGCTTAGAAATTATGAAAACCAGGAGACGGGCATTATAAGCATTTAACTAACATAACACTGTCATATTAATGTTGTGGTTTAGAATAGAATTACTATCAAATCCAGCAGAAGAAAAGTGAAAAGAATCAGCTATTCACACTCCAAGGTTTAAAGTGAGCAGTCACCAAACTAAAGCGCCACCGCACTGTCGTCTTCATGCGGCCTAGGGTCCCACATTTCTGTATCTCCCACTTCAACTCACACTCGCAAGTTCATTTTCTTAAAAACCACACTCTCTTTTCCAGTGTAGATAAACTGCCAAAGGGTGATGTGGGAGAATCCAAAATAATTGGCACTTTATCTAACAGTATTATGCGTAAGCTCATTAACCACAGCAAATGAGAGAAATCAGACTTGCTTCACTTCAGTATTTTTGCTCCAGTAAGAATTTCTATTACAGCTTAAGACTCCAGTACCATCTACACGCAAAGCAAGCCTTTTCTTTTCGGTAGTTTCCTTCCATTAAAACCAAACATGGAACTCCAATTCTTTTTCTTATAATTCTGGCCCTGAAATACAGCAGTTGATGTTTTTTCTACTGTGCCCACAGACCTCGGGCAGCTTGATGTAGTCACAGGACCATACACTGCCGCAGGGGGCACAGTTTAATGCCTTGGCATTGGGAGAGAAAGGGGCATCTGGAAAGACCAGCTGAAAGCGAAGAGAATCAGAGCACATTAGGGTGACATGCTGACAGCCCCTGTGTGGCAAATGTAACCCTCAAGGAGTCATAAATTCATCCTCAGGAAATAAAAGCTAGGTGAATTCAGCTTCGAAGATATGAATGGAATATATAAATATTCAAATAAGCATACATGGAATTATGACATTATCTCTTGCCAAGGTGCTCTTAATATTATTATGTTGGTTTTTTATCATTAAGTTGATGCCTCTACCCAAAGATGGGGGATGAATAATAAAAATAAGGAACCCAGGGCAGATGACATCAATGACAGAAATACAGCCTCAGCTTCCTTGGATACAGTGTGTCCTGTCAAAACTCTGGCTAGGAAAAAAAATTCTGGGTAATTATGTTACCTGCTAATGACATTTTGAAGCACACACACACACACATACACACACACACACAGCATTCACCCTTTTAAACACACAACCTGGATTTGCAAGACAGTCCTGAATTCAGAGATTCTGTCCTGTTGTTGTCATGAGAACACATCTATTGTGTCACATTATATGTCCTGATTTTCAGCTCAGGAAATTGTGGTTACCATAGATACTTCTTTTAAAACTGGGGTGGAGGTTGAGTGACTAAATAGGGAAATCCCATGATGCTACACGGATGCACCAATAATAACGAGAAGGAGAAGGTGATTATAAAATGACTCTCGGTTCATTACTCCTTCTCTTGCTTGTTCCGTATGTGCCAGCTCGCACAGGTTCAGAGTTGGGAAGCACAATGAGCGCAGATCAGGCCAAGTAGAAAAGCAAACAGATGAACAGAGTCTAAGGGAAGCTGCAGGCTCTAGCCTCCCTCTCCCCTGAGCACCATCGGCGATGATTCTCCCACTGGGTCCTAGTACTATATCATTTCCTTTGCCCCACTTCCCTTCTGTCTGAAAGATCCCTTCTGTTTCTTGTCCAAAATGAGAATTTTGTAAGTGCAGGTCTCAGTCCGGCTTAGATCTGCTTTTTCTATTTAAGTAATTCAAGTTTATCCGAATGAAACAGGGGCGTGGTGTTCCCTCCCAACACCAGCACTTCCTCCTCTCTCAACCAAATGCAGTATGTATAAGGATGATATTACATTAAATGCATATCTGATTGGCCACCAGTCCTCCCTCCCACCCCTCTAGGAGGACAGTACTGCAGCAAAATCAGCCTATCCCGGGAAGAGACAGTGGCAAAGCAGGCACCCAAATAGTTTTCCTTTATATGAAAGACTATCTCATGGTGTCCATCCAGACTTTAAAATCACTTTTCTGCCAAGTTAAGAGCTCTGTGTGCCTGCTAAGTGTAAATATGGATATTCATACTTTAAACTATCAAGTAACATCATTTTACAAACTATCTTTTTAGATATCTAATTTTTAAGCAAAAGGTATTAGAAAGTCAATATGGAGATTGTTAAGGAGAGGAGGAAAATTCAAGAATAGCAGGCACAGTGGCAGCTACACAGCAGCCTGAGCCAGGAGGGTGGCAAGTTCAAAGCCAGGTAGAGCAGTTTATCAAGACTTTGTCTCAAAATAAAAGATCAGACGAGATAAAGGTGTGTCTCAGTGGTGCAGCAACCCTGGGTTCAATTACTGAGCACAAGAAAGAAAGGAAGGAAAGAGGAAGGGAATGGAAGAGTAGGGAGGGAGAGAAGGAAAAGGTAACAGAAAGAGAAAGAAAGAAAACAGGGAGAAGAAAAAGAGGGGGAAGGAGGGAGGGAGGGAAAGAAGGAAGGAAGGAAGGAAGGAAGGAAGGAAGGAAGGAAGGAAGGAAGGAAGGAAGGAAGGGGAGTAGGGCTGTCTATACAACCTTATCAAAATGCCCAATACAAGCATGCTGCTACTGGCCTAACTTCTTCCCTTGCATCCAGGTTAACTAAAATGATCTCATGGTATTTAAATCATATTTCATGTAAGATGAGATAATGCACAACTGTACAGGAACATTTCACATTATTGTAGCTTTTTCCTATCTTTCTAGCATCCTCAAAGGCCAAATGTCTACTGTGTGTCCAGTAAAAAGATTACCAAAACAAGACATAATTCATATACCCATAAATACACAGGCTTAGCTGCTGGAAAATATTATCATGCTGTAAAACATTTGTCTCCTCTTTCCACATTTACATTTCAAGGGAAAACAATGAAACCTAAATAAATCGCAGTTTGTGATGATTCCAAGAATTCTGGCTTAGACTGAAAGTTATCTTTGCTTAACAAATCATATTTAATAGGGAAAACACATTAACATCAAAACACAATTAGGAAGCATCAAATCTTCAATCATTAAGAGAACAGACACGCAAGCAGAGAAGTTGGTATCGAAAGATCTGTAGTCATTCAAGAGGGACTGTTCTTGCAGCTAAAAACCTGTACTTCAAAATGAATGGGCTGAGCCGGCAGGATGGTTCAGTAGTCTAAAGCGCCTGCTTAGGAAAGCTCAGGCAACTGCAGGGACTGTGGTTCGATCCCCGGCACTACATGCTGCGCCAGCCCTACCACCAGGACAGGCTGAGCCGGCCATTAAATAAATAAATAAAATTCTTTTAAAAAATGAATGGGCTTGCTTAACACAATGGAACGCAAGTCAAAGTCTTGAAGAACATACTTACTGTACATGGCAAATGTATGCATCTTAACACACCTCTTCCTGATGTCCTTCGCCCCTTCCCCCGCTCCCAGCCTGCCTTCCTTCGTGCCAGGGCGCGCGCTTTTTCCTTTTCTACTCTTAGGTCTTTCTCCCCCCTGCAAATAGTAACAGCCCCTATTTACCCAGGGCTGCTTCTGTGACCCGAGCTGTTAAGCTCTGCACGTGTTGTGTTAGTTTTTCATCACTGTGACAACTTTCTGAGAAAAACAGTTTGTAGGAGGCGCGGTTTGTTTTGGCTCATGGACTCGGAGGATTTAGGGCTTGGCTCCATTGCCTTCAGACCCGTGGAGAGGCCGAAGCGCCACAGCAGAGGGCCTAGTGGAAACGCAGCTCAGCTCACACAGAATACAGAGAAGGGAAGAGTCAGAGGAGGCCCGGGGCCTCGATCCATGGTCATCCCTCGTCATCCGCTCCCTTCCGCTGGTCCCCTCTCCTGCTTCCATAGCCTCCTAATGATGCTCTTGAATTAGGGCCTCAAGCCGGTGGGTTGGGCTACGGGCTTGGCTGCTGTTCTTCTTAGCTCCTTTGCGCAAAAGAAGAAACTGAGGCACCGAGAAGCTCAGGGACAGGCCCACAACAACACAGCTCAGGGTAGAGCCCACACCTTGTTCGCGTCCTGTCCCCTGGGATCCCCGCGTGCGTCCGTGCATGCATGCGTGCGTGCGTGCGTGCATGCGCGCGCTCTAGAGGGGCTGCGCGGGAGGCCCCGGAGACGGTGGCGGTGACGGCGCGCTCTTGTGTTGCAGGGTTCATGACCTACATCGTGGAGCCGCTCTTCCGCGAGTGGGCCCGCTTCACCGGCAACAGCTCGCTGTCCGAGAGCATGCTGAGCCACCTCGCCCACAACAAAGCCCAGTGGAAGAGCCTGCAGTCCAAGCAGCCCCGGCGCAAGGGCAGCGTCCCCGGCGCAGACCCCGACGGCCCGGGCCAGAGCGAGGCGCAGCCTGCAGCCCAGGGCGGCGGCTACGACGACGACGACGACGAGGCGCCCTAGCGCCCCGGGGACGCCGCATCTCCAGGGCGAGCGAGCGAGCGAGGCCTCCGGGAGTCGCCGCCGAGGGCTCTGGCCGGCAGCCCGGTGCTCCTGGGTTTTGTGCCGGCCTCTTTCGCCGTCCTCCCACGTACCCGCCTCCCCTCCTTTTCCCAAGTGTACAGAAGCCATTTGTCACCTCAGCATTTGCTGCCGAAACGAGCAACTCCATTCAGTCACACGGGACCTGACTCCAGGCAGGCTGCCCCCGCCCCCCAAGAGAAGACTGTGAGAAGGAGGTGCTGTGTCTGCCGCGGCCTTCGGCCCCGCGTCGCACTGCGACACGCAGCAGCCCCTAGGTCCAGAGGGTTTTGGGGTGCGCCGTCGGACTGCTGATCCGCAGGACAAACACACCAGCATATTTGGAACTTGGAGGATATCTGTCTTAAGTGCCAGAGCACAAACGGAGCGTGAGAGTAACTTCTATTTTAATAATAATTATTATTATGAGAATAATAATAAATCTTTTTAACTTTTATATTTTATGCACTAGACAATGGATCTAAAACTCTGGACTAAGGTTATTCAGTGTACCCAAACTTGAACAGGGGGTTCATTGTTTTGCTATTGACTTTGCGCCACTTTGGGTCAGCGATTTTGGCATCTTCTCAATTTAAGAACCACGTTTCCTTCTGATCGGGGGAAGGTGCTGTACAGTTCACTCGTTTGCATCATTAGCCAATCTGTCTTTTATGGATTCAGTGACCTGTTTATATTCACGTATGTACATTTTCTGTAAATACCAAGCGCTACTGATTCCCATGCCAAAATACATGAGTATTATGAGATTGCTACCTGTATAAACAATGGCACTGTGAACAGAATACTGTTAGTTTTAATACAAGAGAATGCATTTGTAAATATGGTATAGAGTTTATTAATATACTATTGTTTGCAGATAAAGGCCTTAACTTTAAACATCTTTTTCATCTTCTGAAAGCTGCCCAACTTAAATCCTCACAGACATCTCTCTGAACTGCCTGCCCAGGGCCATCACTACACTTTCCACCGCAAACCAAAACTGAAAACAGCACGGGGGACATGTTTGCATGGAAACTTCACGCGCATTCCGCTTAAGACCATAGCGTTTAATCTATGGCGCCAAGCACCCTTTCCTCAGAAGAATGAGACCCTTCGGCAAGCCTGAAGCCACTTTTCAACGCAGTGATGCCGCACACTGCTTTAACAAGCCAGCTGATAAGCTTGTGTTTCTGTGACGTGTTATGGAACGTGGCGGTGCAGCAGCCCCGCAGGAGACATAGCAGGTCCTGGAAACATCCCACGACCCTGTCATCCAAACATCAGGGAACTCCCTGCTCCCGTCCCACATATTTGTCTGTTATGGCTACAGTACCAAAGTATCTTTGGTCTATGATTGGTGTGTGTTTCCTTCGTGTTAGTAATAATTGGATTTTTCTTTTTCCTTAATTTCATGCAAACCAATACCCCACTGTTTAGCTGAAGTTAACATTATTTAAGAAACTATTTTAGTTTTATGGCAGATTTGACCTTCATTGTGCTCAGCTATGGCTGGAGTCAGTAGGGAGACTTCAGTAGGGAGATTTTGTTGCCCTTTTTCTCTGCAGACACTTGGCTGCAAAAATCCAATTGTCACAGCATTTTTTCCTAGTGTGCTAAACCCTGTGCATTGAATAATTTCCTTAGAAGCTCTAGCATCATTAGTGCTCACCAAAAATTGTTGATGCCCGTTTTTGTTCACCTTAAACAATGTGGTGGTAGAAGAATAATCATTCCTGCCATAATTGAGCTGTTTCTCAACCTTGTAGAAAAGACAGCCAGGTCTCTATTCCTAAGTACAATGGACTTTTTTCTTCTCTGACATAAAGATTAAACATTAGAAACTTGACTGGCCTAGAATAAGTTCCTGTAAGAGAGACTGAGGCTTGTAGAGGTAAAGTTTGGGGGAAACTTTGGAAAGTTGGTTTTATTTTCATTAAAGAAAGTGAGATGGTGAGATGGCACTAACAAAAGTGTAAAGATCATATGTAAGGGGGAGTGATAAACTGAAATTACTGAGATAGGTAAAAAGGGAAACGACGCAAACTTAGAAAACTTTTATCTTCTGTAATGGCTATTAATTGGCACATGTTTCATTATCACTTAACTGTTCTGAAACTCAGCTTGACGAGGCCCCGGAAGAGAATCTGCTTGACAGATTCCTGCTTCCAAACCTTTCTCACTTGGTTAGATGACCCAGAGTGCTGTGGAGCACTCTTTTTTTTTACGCTCATGAGATTAAATCAAGCAAAGCAATTGCTGGGAATGGAAAAGTAGAGATAGGAAAAGAAGACGTTGTTTTGGCTAACGAACCTCTCCCTTGAGTTGAAGTAGATTTTGTTTAAATTATAATTATATCATGACTTAACTAAAGAAGATCAAAGGTGATCTGAGTAGCCTCGAGTTTATAGGGCAAAAAGTTCTGGCTACAATTTAGTTCTAAAGAAGAGTTCACTGATAAAACTACCAGAACACCCAATGATTAATCCTATGAGGTATCAATTAGTATAATAAAAATCTAAAGTAAAATGAGATGTGGTCCAAAACTACATGCATTTGTCTGTGTTATTCAACTGTTTGAAGTTTTCTTAAGTTCTTCTTTGCTGGAAAAAAAAAAATAAGAAAGAAAAAGAATGTGAAAACTGTTCTTCTTACCTACTAGTGGCTTTCTTGTAATACTTCAACAGGAGTCCAGTTACAAGTTGAGATATACCTATTGGATCATCCATGGTTTTTTATCTTTACAATCTTATTCTGCTAGCCCATGTATCATCAATCTTTGACTTACAGAGTTTAATTCTTTCATTGCTTGAGAAGAAAGGGCACAAAGGGCTATCTTTAGAAAGCTAAAGGTAAAGTTAAGATCAGATTAAGAAAGTAAGTATACATCACTGCCAGGCCACATAGCAAAACAGCAATGAAAAGTCAGACCTGACTCATGAAACCCCAGCCTACCTGACAGCTCCCTGCTAGGCTAAATAAAAACTGGCTCTATTTGTCCTTCTTATGGCTTCCCACAAAGGGCCTTGGAGTGTGTCTGGTAACCCTGTCTTCAGGTAGTTCTCCTTATAAAACATAGACTTACTTTGTAATCTTTTCTCATGTTGAATCAGATAATGCGCACTGGTTTGGATTTGACTATGAGCTTGTAGCCCACTGTATTTCTCATGCTTTGTTCCTTTAAGCAAACCCTTAATATTGTGTCATTTTTGTGTACACATGTAAGGTTTGGGGGAAAATTTGTGAATTTTGCTCAAAATGTGGCCTAAATATCCATTGGCATGTCTAGATGAACAATTGAAAATAAAGATAATTTCTTAAAAATATCAGAATATGAGGATATCCTGATTCTTACCAAGTAACATGTTACCAGCCAACCAACATGAAACAGTAATGAGAGGAATGTTCAAGGAAAGAACAGAGGTACAAACACGATCCACATGATCCATTCAATCCGGGGACTACAGACACACCCATGTGGACGATGACATCACTTTCTAGTTAGCACCAAGCTAGGGAAATGGCCCAAACAACTTTGAGCTCTACACCTCTCCAAGGTTCTGATACTTTTCTCAATTCACATTATTCAAAACTCATTAATGAGAACAAAGTACAGGTTTTAGGTTATGCAACTATATCAACTGCAATTCAATAATTATTTCCAAAAAAAAAAAATGCATTCTCATTTTTCAGGATTGAAAGTCATGTAGAACAATAAAACAGTTCAAGGCAGGACAATTGAGTAGCCTACATATATCTTTAAGTAAGTTAGGAAAAGCACAATTCATATATTCCAGAAATCCTTACGTGTTTTTTTTAATGTGCTCAGTACAGGTTGTATAGGGTCGCACTACACAGATTAGACTCCTAATGAGTGATCCTCCTATTTTCAGCCTCCCAAGTGCTGGGATTACAGGTACATGTCACCATGTCCAGTCTCTCACTGCGCCCCCAGGGTGGGGCCAGCACTACACACTGGGGTCCAAGCCTCAGTCCCTGTGCTTGCCTAAGCAGGTGCTTTAATCTGCTGAGCTATCTAGCCAACCCACAATTTTTTTGTTTTGTTCTGTTTCATTTTGTTTTGCTTTTTATGTATTTAGTACAGGATTTACAGGGTCTCACTATGCAGCACAGACTCGTAATGATCCTCCTGCTTTCAGCCTCCCCAGCGCTGGGACTACAGGCATGCGCCACCACATCCCATGTCATAGGCAGGGTCAGTGCACCCAGGGGCAGGGCTAGCGCAGCATGTGATTTATATCTTTACATAGTCCCCATATCCATTTCATTAAGATTTTTATTCAGAACCCCCTGATTTTTTTAATGCCTCTTCATGTCTGAATGCAAAGCCACATTTGTGTGGACCATACAATCAAAAATCAACAGAGAGACTCAGTGGTATCCTAACTAATGAGCAGCCATGACTTTCAAAGGTGCAAAGAAACCTAGCTAAAACTTTGTCAGGTAGAGGAAAACCACATAAACAGTAAAATTAGAACTGAGCTAGTATGGATGAAAGATTCACTATGCTCCAGATGTGCCAGAGACTGAGCTATGAAAGACCCAGTTCCCCCAGGAATATTCAGTCTTGTGTCGGTAACTGGCATTATCGTTGAGGGCTTCCCAGAGAATCTGAGGCAGCCAGAGCTGCCTCCTAGATCTCCTGCAACAAGATAGAAAGTAGATAAGCTTCAAGATAATACTGGGGCCCCATCCTCTTCCATCACTAACTTAGTCTGTGATTTGAGAGTAGTCATCAAATCCACTATAAAATTATTTCCAACTAATAATGTCTTTTACAGCATTTTGGCGATGAAGAGATTGCATCTCTGGTGAGTGGTAGGCTTTCAGTCGATAGAACATCTCTCCTCTTCCATAACAAAAAAGATTGGCAAATAACTATTCATACGTAGGTAAGAATAGGGAGAATTAAGAGAAGAATAAAGAAGTGTCAGGGATTTCCTATTAAGCAATCAAAACTCATTTTTACAGTTTCTGACACTCTGCTAACTTAAATAGTTGTCTATTTGAAAAGCTGAATAAGAAAATAATCCCTTTGTCTTAGTTACTTTTTACTCAGTGCTGAGACAAATACCCAACCCTCAAAATGAAAGAAGGAAAGGTTTATTTAGCTCACAATTGCTGGAGGTTTCAGTCCATATTCAGCTGGCCCAAGGCTGAGTGGAACAGGGCAGAGAGCATCCAGTTCATGGTGGTGGAACAGCAACAACCATAACAGAGGTAACTGGCCAACCAGGACACAGAGAGCAATAGCCACTGTCTGTCTCTCTGTCTCTCTTTATATTACATTCAGGCTCTTTGCCTCAGCCTATCCATCTTAGGCCACACCCATAATCCCAGAAGGACTCAGACCCATAGTCCCATTAGTACTAAAACACATAATCCCAGTGGATCATGACTCAAGTCTCAAACTCTAGAAGTCCCCACCCCATGATTGTATGAGGCTTTGAGGGGACAACTAGACATAAACCATAACATTCCGCCCTTGGGCCCCCATAGTCTCATGCATATCCCTTTGTGCAAAAGACATTTTAGTCCGTCTGGAAGAGTTACCAAAGTCCCAACAATTTCAGCATTCCTGAAAAGTCCAAATCCCAAATCTCCTCCAAGATCCAAGGCAAACTCTCAACTGTGAGTCCCTATACAATAGAAAAGTTAAACATATCCAACATTCAAAGGTACAAGATAAACAATTACCAATCCAAAACTTGCAAACAACTGGGTAATACAAAACACTGGGACCAACACATGTCCAGAAGCCAGCAGGGTAAATATTAAATCCCATAGTTCCAACTGGAACATCCAAAGCAGTCTGCACTGAGTTGTGAGTGCCAAAGGCCTTACACGGCTCCACCCCTATGGCACTCTTGGTGGTAATTTCTATGGCTTCTCTCTTAGGCCAGATTTGCTCCCTCTTTGCACAATCCACATTCTTGGCTTTTCCAAACTTCTGGGGTTTCCACTGAACAGGCTTCTCACTCTCTGCTTCACACACTGCCTTCCTGAATTCTCCAAGTGCCTAAAACAAATGCCACATGGATGATGCCAAGGGTTGCTGCCAGCTGGAGCAGTAGCCAGGCTTCTTTCTCTCTTGGCTGTAGGGGTCGAGGGCCTAGATTGCTGAGCACTCTGACCCTGATTCCGAGAAACAAATTCTCCATGTTGGCACCATTTTGGAACCTGGTTTGGCCTCTGCTGCCATTCTGGTACTTGGGTCTCTGCAGTTTTTTTCTCAAGGCAAAGCCTCTCTCCTTTGCAATTTTAGGGCTGCAAAGGGTGGAGAGCTGCCGCCTCCTGTGATGCCCTCAGGCCATCCTTTTTATTCTCTGGTTCCTTCCCAGCAATGGAGATCCTTTTAGCGCCATCTTTGCAGTCCAAAGTTTTCCTGGTGTTTCCTTTCTGGCCAAATTCACAACATTTTAAGTCATCCTGCTTGGTTCTTTGCTTTTGATTTTCAACATAAACCTGGCTAAAAGCTGCCAATAACAACCATGTCACCGCCCCAATAGTTCACTGCTTTGAAACATCTCTTGAAAGATTAATCAGTCTGCCATGCTTAATCTCAGTCTTAGGCAAAGTCTCTGGGCATGAGCAAAATTCCAACAGACTTTCAGCCAATCCATAGTACAAATCATCTGGAGCCCAACCAATGCTGTCCTTCTCAGCAGAAACCTCCTCAACGCGGTCTTTACAGGCAGGCTTTCTGTCAGTCTTCTGGTCTGAGTTCTGACCAGAATCTCTCTTACAGAGCAGCTGAAGCTTTTCCAGTTCTTCACAAGTAGAGGACCTCTCTAAACTTTTCCAATCTCTGCTCTTAAGCCATTCTTTATACCCAGGCTTCAAGCCAGTCTTCTGGCCTGAGCTCTGATCAGAATCTCCCAGCCGAAGCTTTTCCAGTGCTTCGCTTGTAGGCAACACCTCTAAACCTTTCCTATCCCTTCCCATAAACCATTCCCAAAAGCTTGTAATCCACATTGTCAGGTGTAGCCACAGCAACAACTCCACTTCTCTGGTATCAAATTCTGTCTTAGTTACTTTTTACTCGTTGCTGAGACAAATACCCAACGCTCAAAATGAAGGAAGGAAAGGTTTATTTAGCTCACAATTGCTAAGGTTTCAGTCCATATTTGGCTGGCCCAAGGCTGAGTGGAACAGGGCAGAGAGCATCCAGTTCATGGCGGTGGAACAGCAACAACCATAACAGAGGCAACTGGCCAACCAGGACACAGAGAGCAATAGCCACTGTCTGTCTCTCTTTATATTACATTCAGGCTCTTTGCCTCAGCCTATCCATGTTAGGCCACACCTATAATCCCAGAAAGACTCAGACCCATAGTCCCATTAGTACTAAAACACATAATCCTAGTGGATCATGACTCAAGTCTCAAACTCTAGAAGTTCCCACCCCATGATTACATGAAATTTTCGGGGGACAACTAGACATGAACCATAACTCCCTTCAATCTGTTGCCCAAAGCAAGACCCACTTAATATATTTTTCTGGTTAGTCCCCCAGCATCTAGGGTAAAGGACAGTGTATCTTCTCACTGCAATTCCACAGAAATGTCAGTGAAGGAAACAAGTCATAAAAACAACATGAGCTATGTATCTCCCTTCCATGGAGGCCACCAAAGCTCTAATGCTTGTTGGTATAGCTGTGTTCCTGTGGCTCAGCCCTGAAGGCTTGTGGGGCTTTTAGCGAGCAGTGGTCATGGATTGGCACAGCCCAAGCTTCCCTCAGTTGGCAACACTCACACATTGCCAAGTCCCAAGCTACTGCTTGGTGTCTCTCTTGGTCGCTCGCTCCATGCTGAGACACAACACGGGGCACCGAGAACTTAAAGAAGAAAAGGTTTATTGGGGCTCACATTTCTGTCCACAGTTCATGGACTTCTTCAAGAAGAAGAAACAGCATGGCAGACAGGCATGGAGAGAATAACTGCTCACATCCTGGTGCCCATGCAGCAGAGCAGGTGAGGTGGAATGTGGGGGCAAGACAAACCACTCCAGGCCGTGCCCCTGGTAGCCCGAATCCTCCGCCCAGACCTCAGCTCTAGTAGCAAGCCCACTATTCCACCCCATGATCCAATTACCCCTCCAAAGCCTAGGTTGTGATTACATGAGGCCTTGCCGGGCCATTTAGATATAAAGCAATGTCGCACAACAGGTCACAAAGCAGAGCCATGTGTTAACATCCATCAAAGAGTGAGGAGTCCCTTCCTGCCTCCATGGAGTGGGATGAATAAGCATTTGAGTAATAGCTAAAAGGGCTTGACTATCAAATAGCACATAATAGACTTATTTGTAATTATTAACTGAGAGATTATTATTATTATTATTATTATTAAGTGCAGGATCTACAGAGTCTCACTACACAGATCAGACTCGTAATTATTCTCCTGTTTACATCCTCCCAAGCACTGTGATTACAGGCGTGCCACCATGCCCAGTCTCAATCTCCATCTCAGTGCTCCCCAGGGGTGGGACCAGCACAGCATGCTAGAGATCAAAGCCCAGCCACTGTGCTCTGCCTAAGCAGGTGCTTTAGTCCACTGAGCTATCTGGCTGGCCCTCAGAGAGATTACAGAAAACTTTTTGTTTTACTTTGTCGCAGTTATCCAAGCAATGATGAATCATTGATTCAATTGTCTAAAATTCTTCAAATTCCAATACTACAAGGACTGATGGGATCTTCAGTATTTTTTTGCTTTTTGAAAAAACAACGTGGTAGCTTTGAAAATATGAACTCTGGAGTCAGACAGATGAGAATTTCAAATTTCTCAGCAATAGGCAAATTTAATGTCCCTGAACCTCTATCTCTTGTGTGAAATGGATAGTAAGACCTATCTCCTGGGGTAGTTGTGAGATCGAAAGCAAACAGCATACACTGCACATATAACACAATTTCTAGATAAAAGGAGGTTTTTATAGTTTGTACCTGGATCCCTGGAGACGTGCTAAAGGAGTCAGCCCTTGGCTTGGTGCTAATGGGAGGTGCTGGGATCTCCAGAGAGGGGCTTACTGGGAGGATGCTATGTATTTAGAGGTGGACCTTTGAAGCAAATATTGGACCCTGGCACTTTTCTGCCTCTTTCAGCTTGCAGCCTCTGTACAGTAAACAGTTTCCTCCACCTTGCACTCCTGCCATTGATGTGCTGCCTCGCCATGGCCCCAAATGCAATGGGGCTAACTGACCCCTAGCACTCCGAGCTGGAATAAACCTTTCCTCTGTAAGCTAAATACTGCAGGTATTTAGTCACAGAGACAGAAAACTGACCAGCACAGTAAATACTCCTCATCTCATCCACAGAGCACCAGTCTGGTTAATCTAATACTTCCCTAAAGTTAACAAGTTGACAATTTCTCTCTGGCCAGAGAAAAGGTTTAGTCACATAAATAAACTTGATAACCCACCAAGTGTTTGTGAGTTCCAATGAATCCTACACACATGAAGATTTCATTTAGGTGATAGTGGTGGTGGTACTAGGAATAGAACTCACAACCATGCATTTGCCAGCTAGGCACTTGTGCCACTGGCCTATCTCCCCAGCCCAATTCTAAGGTTTTCAGTAGCTCTTCTCTTTCTAGCTTCTTCATACCCTTTGTGACCACTCATAGCAACAGGAGGCTTCAGGTTGTCTCTACAAATAGATAGCTCAGAAATAGACTTTGTTCTCCTAAAGTACTATTCCCAAAATTGCATAAAATATATGTACCAAAATATGTACGTTAACCGGTCGCAGGGGATCAGATGGCCTCACAGCCAAGGAAGTCTGTGAGACAATGGATCGAACAGGCAGGCTTTGCTCCTATCTTCTCGGCTCTCAGGTGTTCTCCATCCAACAAGACAATGCAGATGACATTTGTTTGGCCATACTTTTGTGTCAGACCAAGCTGCCTCCCTTAACTATCCTCATCCCAGATTATTGTCTTTTTATCACTTTCCCACCCAAGTACCCTTAGTGGCTACTAGCTATTTTTGTAATTATTAATGATGTGTGTATGTGTGTGTGTGTGTGTGTCTACCCAATTTAAGGTTTCATGTAATATTGTCATTCACTTGCCTGAGTTTATGGTTCAGTTTTATCTCTTACTGAAATTTGGGCAAGTTTCAAAACTTCCTCTACCACAGCTTCTTCATATATAAAATGGTAATTTTTTAAAATGACCTATTATATACAGTTTTTAAAGACTGAAATAGCTCACTTGTGTAAAGCACTTTGGATAATGCCTACCACATGGGGAAAAAAATTCATTCCACTAACTGTTGGCTAAAACAAAATCTACCCACCCTCACATCGCCCTCACAAACGTGATTTATAAGAACCTGACAAATAGGGCTAACTATCCTTTTCTGTTTATTTTCTGTTCATGGTACAGAAAGTACTGAATAAATACTTTATAAAAAATGCATGTTGTTGTTTTTTTTCTGCAATGGGTTTGCCACAAGAGCACAGATGTAGTGAAAACCACCACTAAATCAAAGCCAACATGGGAAACGAAAAGACTCACATTAATATCATCATCACTGGACATGGGGACTAGGGCAAGTCCACCACCACCAGCCAACTGATCTATAAATGTGGTGGCACCAACAAAAGAACCATGAAAAATTTGAGAAGGAGGCAGCTGAGATGGGGAAGGGTTCCTTCAAGTAAGCCTGGGTCTTGGACAAGCTGAAAGCTGAGTGTAAGCATGGTGTCACCATTGACATTTCCCTGCGGAAATTTGAGACCAGTGACCATCATTGATGTGACCATCACTGATGCCCCTGGATACAGAGATTTCATCAAAAACATGATTCCAGGCACATCTCAGGCTGGCTGTGCTGTCCTGATCGTTGCTGCTGGTGTCGGTGAATTCGAAGCTGGTGTCTCCAAGAATGGGCAGACCCGTGAGCATGCCCTTGTGGCTTACACACTTGGTGTGAAACAACTAACTGTTGATGTTGACAAAATAGATTCCACAGAGCCACCCTACAGCCAGAAGAGATCCAAGGAAATTGTTAAGGAAGTCAGCACCTATACTAAGAAAATTGGCTACAACCCTGACACTGCAGCTTTTGCGCCAATTTCTGGTTGGAATGGTAACAACATGCTGGAGCCAAGTGCTAACATGCCTTGGTTAAAAGGATAAAGGTCACCTGTAAAGATGGTAATGCCAGTGGAACCACACTGCTCGAAGCTTTGGATTGTATCCTTCCACCAACTTGCCCAACTGACAAGCCTTTGCAGCTACCCTTCCAGGATGTCTACAAAATTGGTGGTATTGGCACTGTCCCTACAGGCCAAGTGGAGACTGGTGTTCTCAAACCCAGCATGGTGATCACCTTTGCTCCAGTCAATGTCA
>PVKN010010275.1:0-22828 GCA_004027915.1 Capromys pilorides
CCAAAATCATTAATAAATAATACTGCAGAGAAAATTCAAGGTTCCCAAGATTCACAGCCCAAGAAAGAAACTATTCACTTATTCCACTTAATCAAGTGCCTTCCCTATACCAACCATGGCACACATAAACAGTAGTAAGGCCATGCTCTGCCCTCTAGAGCCCCGCTGTCCAGTGCTGTCCAGTGGGAGTGACGGACATACAGACAAAGAGGTACAGTCAAGAGCTTGCGGGCCAGCCTGATAGCTCAGCATACTAAAGCACCTTAGACAAAGCGCGGAGGCCAGGGTTCAATTCCCGATCCCCACACGGGGTGCACTGAGATGGTGATGGAGACTGGGTATGGTGGCATGCACCTGTAATCCCAGCACTTGGGAGGCTGAAAACAGGAGAATTGCTACAAGTCCAATCTACATAGTGAGACCCTGTGGACCCTGTCCTAAATACAGCAGAAAAACAAAAAATAAAAAAAAAAAAAGAGCTGTTTGTTCTGCACTTTGTGATGCAAGAAGATGCAAAAGGGGAGGGTAAGGTCTACCTATGAGTTCAGAAATGCTTTGTGGATAGGCAACCTTTTAGTTAAGCTACGTTAGTTGGATCCTAGAAAGGCTCAGTGACCATGAAAAGCCTGGAATGTCCTTTGGTGAGTGCCAGGGTGTGAACCTCCAATACTGGAGTCCAGTAAAGTAGCATGAGGAAGCAAAGCTATTTTATGGGCTCAGGTGACAGCATAGGCCTGGCTCTCACCAAGGAACTCTGAGCCATGTGGTGAGATGGTCACATCTTCTGATGGTTCAAAGGGAGGCTAAAAGTTTTTGTTTTTGCCTCAGATCTTATTTTTCAAGGAAGATCCTAATCTAGAATTTTCTGAAACAATGAGAGAGCTGAACAAAACCTGTGTGGTGCACCCTGGGAGCCACAGGTTCCCATTTGAGCCCCTGGAACACAGCACAATGAAGCCATCTCAGCCAGGGAACAGATGGACTGAATCCAAGCTTTAAATCTGTGCCATCATTGGGAAGAATTATCTGGAAGGGCTCAGAAAACTGCTCACACACATTGCAGTACAAACCCATCAGCCAGAGACAGAACAACAGTGACCTGCACGTGAGAAATATGGCATCAACCTGCAGGGTCAGAAAAGCGTCCACTCAGCAGTAAGGAACAAGGAGCACCCTCTTGAGGGGCCTAGGTGAGAAGCAAGGGAAAGGTGTTTCCTCTTAGAACCACAGCTGTATAATCTAATATAAGGCACCCAAGTCCTTGGTCAGCACACATGAGAAGAGCACAGGGAGCAATTCCACATATCCTCAGGCAGTATGTGTGTGGGGTGGATGCACAGGCGCAGGACAGGAGGGCCACAGGCAGGCGTGAGGAGGCACTGGGAAAGACCCGAAAGGTGCAGTTATCAAGGAGGTGAATTCAGAACTGGGGCAATGCGCAAACCTACAGAAAGGATGGACTCCTCAGGCAGGTGTGCTGGGTGAGGAAATGCTCTGTGAGTGTGAGGCGAGGAAAAACCAGGTAATGAGGAGAGTGGTCAGAACAGCACTCTCAGTGTTTGCGTCCTGTAAGTGGAAGCTTCTGATGTTTGCCGCAAATCCAGATGCGTGGATCACCCACGGAGAAAGAGCGGACGCAGCACAAGCGGTCTTAGGGAAATTTTTAACAGACTGCTAACATTAAGCCTAAGAGAAAAATGAGTGGATGAGGCCACAAAGCAGATAGAACTGTTCACTGCCCTCCAGGGCCCAAAGCTGAGGACCAGCACTTACGTCCACCCCTGGAAAACATAGGACTCCTGGGAAGCCACACCTTAGAGCACTGCATCAACAGCTGCTGCCAGTGTCTACATGCTGTGAGGCTTATTACGCATCATTCTTCACAGCAGTTTTTGTTTTGCTGTATTTTATTTTTTTAGAGGCTATAATAAAAATATTTCCAAAGATCTACAAATTGGCTGAGTCACAGAAGTGATTTTGCAACCTCCATGCTGGATGACATATGTGCATAAATAACTAGAGCAGAATATTCTGGATGCTATAAAAGGCTAGAGCCAACATCTTATGGATTTTTTTTTTTTTTTTTTTTGCTTTGAAAATGATGTTTCACTTTATAACAGAACTCACCACGGGATACAACTCAATATATGGATGCTATGACAGGAATAGATATGTTCACATAAAAAAGGACCTGAGAATTATAGCTTACCATAAGCTTAACTTGGTTAACAGTGTGAGTCAGCAAAAACAAACAAGTACACACACCCGTAGCCAGAGTTAACAGAGGAGGCTGAAGAGACCCTACGCTCTGTGGGCAAAGGGCAGGACCTAGACTCTGCTGTAGGTACCTGTGTCATTGTGCACTGCCGCACTGGGCCATGAGGACAGCGGATGGTAGGAGGTGAAGGTCTGAAGCCACATCAGGTTAAAAAATAGCCAGGAGACCAGCAGTGGTTTAGGTAGAGAAGAGACTATATATTAATTTTTGATCAATTTTATATGCTGGTAATTTGAACAATTAATTTGAAGACAACATTATGCAATGTAATAACTATTGCTGAATTCCTATCATTTTGTTTAGTGAAATTTGGCATTGTTTTCATTTTTTACTATTTTTTTATTTTCTTTAAAAAATTAAGTTAATAAAGTATATTGTTCTAAACTTTGAAAAAATAAACATGCAGCCACTTATAGATATTTTTTAAAAAGCAAGCAAAAAAGAAAAGAATTGCTTCTCTCACTCTAACCCTAACCCAGTAACAGGTCTATTGAGGCTTTCTTCCTCGGGCTACTCTAGGTACACTCTGATGGTATCCACCATACTCATTCCTAACTCCACCCCGTTCAGGAGATGTCGCTTCTGCCACCCCGGGAATGGAGAATGCTGCTACAGCCATCCTAACAGAGAGAGGCTTGGCCATGGGTCCCGGAAAGCAGGATGCCAGGGGTTTCTGGGAAAGATCTTACCAGGCAAAGTATTGCTGCTGACCTTGCTGTGTCCACAGCCTGAACCTAAGGCAAGTCCCATGATGAGAGGCCCAATGAAAGCCCACATCGATGCCTTGAGGATTTCAAGAACAAGACGAATGCTGTGACGCAACAGTGAGCTGTGCCACTCAACAGACCTGGAACACTGAGGCCCACGCACCTACTCATCTTTTCTTATATATTTGTATATCTTGTGCTACATCTGCTTCTCTTTAAAATCCTGACAAGTCCTCCACGATTTGCCATAACCATCTCTCCCACGACCACAGTCGAGGCCATGACTTCCAAATGCTTACCTTAATGTGCTTACTTATCAGTTCTGTGTGTTCCAACAAATGAACAACCAGTACACTAAGCCTCCCATGCTGTTGGCAGCCCTGCACCTATGTGCACGCCTTGATCCACTGCTAGGGTTTGGGGACAGACAGCTACTACCCCAAAAGCTCATGTGCCAAAGCCTTGGTTCCCAATATAACGACATTGAGAGGAGGCACGGAGAATAGAAGGTGATGGACGGAGAGATATGAAAGGAAAAATTAAGGCTAGGTGAGACAGAGAATGGGCAATATAGCCACCGCCTTTCATCCCATGGGACAGCCACCAGCTAACAGCCTGTGTTTTCTGCAGGTTCAAAATCTCTGCAGCACAGGTCAGTAGGGTTCTCACTGCAGGCCCAGGGCCCCCATCTGACTTGAGCAGCAGCTATGTACACTGTGACCGGAACTCAGCAACTGGAGCCACCACTGCAGGTGGATGGTGCTGGGCTCATTGTAGGAAGGATCTTGAGACTCCAACCCCATAGCTTTCAGCCCCCATGGGCCCCCATGACAAGCCCCCAGGTCTTCTCTTGCCCTGCCCCATTCCCTGGTTGGAATCCTGCTTTCTGGGACCACACTTAGATCTACTGTCTGCAGCCAAGCCTGCTTCTAAAGGTAGCAAGCTAAGAGAGTCCTTCAGCTGCCCCACATGCACAGCTCCACACGCCCATAAATTCAGTTGATCATCGCTTCACACAGCATGGACTCACTGACCACATTCTGTTCTGGAGAGCTTCAGGAGCCTAAGCACTGGTTTTCCCAGGGGAACTGTGGATCAGGAACTGCAGTAAGCAGCCATGAAAACAGTTCTAGGAGACGACTCTAGCTGATCCCTTGAGAACTGGGCCACTACCAAAAGCACACAGCCCCAGAGAGACAAGTGAAAACACTCATTCCCAGGCACGTGCCAGTACATTCAGAGTTTGCTGGATGATTAAAGTTCAGACACCAGCATGGGAGAATGGAGATGTGGCTAAGAAAGCCAGTGCAAAGACCAGGCTTCCAGGGAAACACTGGCCTCCAAATGCAAGTGTAGTGTGTATACAGAAATGCCACATCCACACTGCATGCCTGGAGCCCCAGCTCCTCTCATCGCTGCACCTAGAACCAACTCTGCTGCATGGCTCTTTTTATTCCCAATGTTGGGGAGTCCATACACAGCAGGTATTCAGTAGTTTATAGAAAGCAGACATGGTAGAGGCCGAAAGAGGACACTTCCCCCACAATTTGGTTGGTAGTTGACACCAAAGTCCTCATTCCACCCAGTTCCGCATCCTCATTTGACTCATCCTTGCCCTTATCAAGGCTGCCTTTTCCCCCACTGACCTGTCAGGACCAGGCCAGAAGTATATATAATACACTGTCTCAAAGTAAGCATTTAAGAAGGGCTGGGAGTAGACACGGCTCATTGCGAACGCCATGCATTCAATACCTAGATATGCAGACAGAGATATACAGAGACGGAGCGACACTGATAATGATGCTGACATAGATACTTCCCTTTTCTCTTTGTATTTCTTGTGCAGCTCATGAGTTTGCTTATGGCAGCCAGGTGGAGACTGCACTGCAGTTCACCAAGCCATGGCTGGTGACAACTCAGAGGACTCTCAGGCATGTCCAGGAAGTTGGGTGAGAAGATTGATCCATAAGATTGTCGTGAGAATTAAAGGAGCATAATTTCGGTATTCATCTTCTCTACCTCCTTGTGGAAACTTTTGGGACACCACCTCTTCCAGCCACACTACACCTTCACAGTCACTCTTGCCATCTGCCTCGGCATCAGCCCTGATGGACAATTATTTCAAAAATCATTAGGCCCAGATGAGTTAAGGTCACAGTCAGAGCCGACCCCGGGGCAGACCTTCCTTCGTTTACCTCTCTGGATGTTCTTGATGACCACCCAAATGTCTCATGTTTCCACAACACTCTCTCAAAATAGGTTCTGTCTGGAGAAAGGTAAGTATGAGAAAAATCCCACGCCTACATGCTCCTGATGAACAACACACTCCTCCTCTGTTAGAAATGCTTCAGTTCTCTCTGGTTATCTTGCTTTAGGTTTCACGTGTGTCTCAGTTACTTTTCTCCCATTGCTGGCACAAAATAGCAACACCCAAAATTAAGAAAGGGAAGATTTGTTTAGCTCACAGTTAGCGGAGGTTTCAGCCCATATACTCCACTGACTCCGAGGCAGATGGCAGCAACTCAGGGTGGTGGAAAACAATCAAGAGCAGAGCAGGAGCAGCAGCTGCAGTGTCTGTCAACCCTCTGTCTCTTCCTTCCATGCCAACTGCGGTGCTGAGTCACTCTAGTGAGGGCCCCTCCTGCCCTAGGCTGGGGCCCTCCATGCCTTAGGGTCAGGGCCCCCCATATCCTAGGGCATGGAGTCACTAAGCCAATCCAGGTAAGCTTCTGACCCAAGTCGACACAATATATCAACCACCTCAGTGTGTTTTGAAGATTTTTTAACCTATTCTGCAAATTAAAGAAATACATAACATTGTATACTAGTTAGAATTTTAAACATTATGATTAAAAATTTATTGGGCAAAGATATAGCAGCATGCTAACAATAAAATGTCTAGGTTCTAGATTTAGTGGTCCTAAGGGTCTAGGAGCAAATGGGATGCTGCTGAGTTACTCTGTACAACTAGGGAACATCATGCAGGTACTATCCAGCTATCACAAAGGGAAACTGTCCATACTATCTGCAGACCACTCTGGGCATGGGACTCTACCACTATGAAAGAGGAAGTTGGCATGGCGATCTGCTTTTTTTGTTTTTTTTTTTAGGTACTGGGGATCGAACTCAGGACCTTGTGCTTGCCAGGCAAGTGCTCATTCGACTGAGCTATCTCCCCAGCCCCATGGTGATCTGATTAAAGACAACCACTTCCACCCAACCTCCTGGACATGCCTGAGCACCCTCTGAGTTGTCACTAGCCATGACTTAATGAACTACAGAGCAGGCTCCGCTTGGATACCATGAGTAAACTCACTATTATGAGCTATATAAGAAGCAAATAAAGAAAGGGAGTTTTGCGGCATCCACAGTCTCAGTGACCAGACTACCTTTCTGCAGCTTGTAACACGGAGGTGAGAGAAGACAGGTCCAGTCCTGGGGTATCCAGGTGTTCTCACTTTCTGCCACAGGCTACCCTCTTCCCCATTCTCACTGTAACTGCTCACCCTGTTGTCTTCAAACTCAGTGTGTACAGCATTTGCTACAGAATGCAACACAATCACACTTGTTTTCCAAGTGACTGGCTTAATTGGCCAGGGTCCCACTGCCAGCATCAGAGGTCCTTTGGGAGCTGGAAAGGAGAAGCCAAGAGCTTGTATGAAATCTCCTTAGCCAGTGGTGGCCCTCAGCCCATACTCCCCTAACGGCATCCCAGAATATGTCCATTCTGAGTACACGCTATGGTGACACTCTCTCCAGAACTAAAGTTTGTCCTCCCTACCTGACACCTGACAAGGCACACTGCATCATTCTCCTCTGTGGACCTCTTCATTTCTCACTGCAGAATACTGCTGGTTGTGATGAGTAAGGGCCATGCTTGTCAGTTTAGGTTTGAATTCTATGCCAAATATGTCATCTCTGAAAGCAGCATTTCTATCTCCAGAACCAACTTTAACCACCGCTCTAGCACTGCACACAATATTCTCCTTGTGTAGTCTTTCCTCACTATCCTTCAATTTCCAAAGTTTCTCAAGCATTCATTTTCAAACAAAATATTATTGTACACCAAGCAGTAAGTATCAGCAGTAAGTGCATGGGCACTGTGGCAGGCACTTGCTCTTTACTTAGCATGGCCCATTCCACAGCCCAAGGTGCCCAGCACTGGCCTTGCAGCTGTGGAACGTCATGCACTCAACAGAGAATATCCCTGGAGCTTACATGGTCTGCTCATGTGACTTGGCAGTAAGGTAACCTGGCCCCAAGAGAAGAGCATAGGCCTATGAGGAACAGGCAGAACAGTGTGACCAGTAATCTGATGCTGGTCAAACAAATATATCTGATGCAAATACCACTCCTGATGAAGAAGGTATTGAGATTTTGCATGCACATGCATTAGAGATCCCTCACTCTGCCCCTAGCAGGACAGAAGCTTAGTGAGGCCCACTAGGTTTTAGCCCATTTCATTAGTCATCTCCACTTGCCTAATAATTCAAGGATACTCAATAAAATGGAGAGAGAGAGGAAGAGCCTCAAAGCCCACCATGGGCTCCAAAGCCACCCATTCATTACACAAATAACAGGGAAAAGTTGCTATTATTTGGCCCCATGCCAGGCACTGCAGAGCCCACCCTCTGACACTTCAACAATTCTCCGAATCACACTAACTGCTATCCAGCCATGCAGTCCACTGTGCCTGCTGCCATCTCCCAGTCCTCACTGTTCTGGAGCCAGGATGGCTGAGCTCTGCACAGGGATGAGGAAGCAAAGGCTCAGTGACAGGAGCTCATCCTCAGCAGGCCCAGCATTCCATCTAAACCTTTCTCGCTGAGAGTAAGCACAGCCCATTGGCCCTCTCCCGTCTTTGACATCGATGGGTCGAGAGTGCACAGAGAGAAACCAACTGAACTGTGATGGTCAGGTGGAGAGCTCAACACTGGCTCTCGAGTGGAGTGCAATGGGCCTGGCCACTCAGTAGGGAGGTGATAGCCATGGCCAGCTTTCTAGGCAGTTCTTTACCTGAACTCTGCTCCTGAGCAGCACCATTCTGCCTGCTCCCTCACTCTAGCAGGGATGAGGCCATCTGTGCTGAAAGATGAGTGAGCTTTGCTCTCTGTACCCTCAGTAAGTCCACATAAGCCACAAGGGACCACTTGTTCCCAGTCACTACATGCAAATGACCCACCTTTCGTCACTACACCAAGGGACACTATGCACCCAACCCCATTGTTGGCTCTTGGCCCCACAGCAGCTGCTGTAGCTGGCCAAAGCTCACACTCCTGTTGCACCTTGTGGAGTGTATATGCCCAGTTCCTCTGAATCTGGGGCAATGCCTTCTAGGATCTCAATAACTAATTTGAAGACAACAATATACAATATAACAACCTCTGTTGGATTCCCATCATCTTGTTTAGTGAAATTCTGTATCATTTCTAATATTCTCTTTTTTTTTTCTAATGTTCTCTTAATGATTTTTTATTCTCTTAAAAAAATAAAATCATCATAGCACCAAAGAAAAAAAGAGGCAATTCTCAGGAAGTGAAGCAATTAATGCTCAGGAAGTAAAGCAATTAGAGCAGAGAGGTGTCCAACGCTCCTGCCCTGCAGAAGACTGGAGGCCTCTCTCAGGGAACATGCTGCTAACAGTTGCCCTCTGGCAGTGGGAACACACAGGGCAGAGTCAGAGAAGACTCAGCTGAAATCCAGGCTTCCAGCTAATGCCCACAGGGAATTTTGAAGGATTTACTTATTCCAGAGAACACACTGGGCCTGGCAAGGAGTCTCTGGAAAGCCAATGTCCCTAAGAATTCAAGCGTGGAAAGCGAAGACACCAAGGGAAGCTGGGATATGGGAACACAGGTCAGATGCCAAGTCTCCCAGAGTCTCTCTCTAGTTGAATCACCTTTCCAGTGACCTGCTTTGGGCACATGTGCTAATTACACACAGCTGCAGTCTGCATCTGGAGCTGCCCCAACGCCCGCATGTTAAAGGCTGAACCTTCAGCATGGCACCATCCTCTATTGGCAAGTGGAGGACCACAAGGAGCTTGGGCCTGATGCCACTGGAGCACGTCCGTGGGGGATGCTGGGACACTCATGCCCTTCCAGTTGCTGTCTCTCACCTTCCACCCACCCTAAAGCAAGTAGCTCCTCCATCACACGCCTTGCCTGGATGTTCTGCCTCATCGCTGGTCCAGAGCCACAGAGCCAACTGACTGGAGACCAGAACCTCCTTAGCCACGGGCCAGAATGAATCTTTCCTCCTCATAGGATATTCGTTATGGCGATAGAAAGCTGACTAGCACACAATGACTTCTCAGAGAGTACTCTGCTTTCAGACTGTACTAAATGCTTAAAGATGTCTTTCCTGAGTTCTAGAAAGACCACTGTCTAAACGAAAGCAGAAAGTAATTTTAGCAAGACAAGCAGAAGATATGTAAGATGCTTAAAAGCCAGAAGAATGAGCTAGGTGACATCATACCACTTGAGCTCTTCCTGGCCCCAACTGGTGAGCCAGAACACGAGGAGAGGTGCCAGCACCCATGTATCAGCAGCCATGAGGATCACGTAAAAATGCCCCCTCATTCATTGAGGTCAGACTATCTGGTAATTTTCCTCTAGTCAATATCAAGGAGAGGAGATAAATTCCACTACTACAGTAATACTGCGTCTCTGGAGCGTGCATGACAGCATGCAAAACACTAATTAGCACCTGTAGCATCACTGTCCACACATGCACCCGTTATCATATCTTTTCATGTTTTGCTTTTCTCCAAAGCTCTTGGAAATGAGCTCTTCCACAACACGGAGTCTTTTGCTGAAGTTCTCCATCCATCAGACATCACGTCATGCTGCTTTACTGCGTCCGGCAGCTGTGACTATCAATATGGATACTGTGGAATGGTGGTTTTCAAACTTTTCTGGACCAGGTCCTTTAACAAATTACTTCTTAGGGAAATTTCAGTGTAAATAGTGAGTAAAATGATGTCTCAGATCAAGGGAGGTGGAGCCCCTCCCAGGTCCCACAGCCAGCCTGGGCACAGGTGAAGGCCCAGCCATGGAGCCCCTTCAAGAAGTTGGCAACAGCATGACAAACACTAGATGAGAGCATGGACACACAGACCTGCAAGCCTGGCAACTGGAAGGCTGAGGAGGTCAAGTGAGGCAGGAGGACCATGAGTTCAAGTCCTGAGTAACTTAGAGATTTGGTGTCTCAAAACATTTTTTTAAAGGGCTAGGGACACAGCTCAGTGCAAAAGCCCTGAATTATGATATATAAGGTACTCTGCCAAATTCCACTTTAGATAAAAGTCACTGTTTGAGAAGGATGCTAAAGGACACCAGATCTGGAGTCCAAGGCATCTGAGCAAGGGTGCCTTTCAGCCGGATGAATTTAGCACTCTCCAAACTTAGGGTTGGCATCTGCAGAGTGAGTCACTGTGGGGTTCACATGAGGGGACAGATGCAGAAGGCTCCCCATGACAGGGCACATACAGCAGGCCCTTGTGATGTGTTTGCCTGCATGCAGGTCCCACTGAGGCCCCAGGCTGGAAGGACAGCAGCGTCCCCTCATCCACTGTTCTGGTGTCCCTCAGTCAACTTCAGTCTGAAAATTCTAGAAATAAGCAATGCATCAGGTTAAATAATAATAGTATAGTGCAGAAACTGCCTTATTATTACTTGTCAGTCTGTTATTGTCCCCAATTTATAAATTAAACTGTCTTAGGTGTGTACGCACAGGACAACACAGCATACAGAGGGGCCAAAACTATGCACAGCCTCAGCTATCCACAGAAGCTCTTAGAACAAATCCTCCCAGAGAAGGGGGACTATGAATTACTTGTTTTGGTTTCATTCTTTGTATTAATAAGAGCAACTCAGAGTGCTTGCATCACCCTACCATCTTGCCTTGAGTGTTTCCCAAGTTACTGACACTCTGAGAACAGCAACTTTTCATTTCTCCACCTCTGTACAATATTGCTCTTCAACCTCAAGTGCATTAATATAACTATTTTCATTTCCTTTGGAAAGAATAATATTTTCAAAAGTGACAGCACCGCACAATGGAAATTGTAAACTTTGTCCAAAATGGGTACACATGACCCCATCTCGACCACACTGAACCCTTCCCCATCTCAGGGCCTGGACCCTTGGGTGCAGTGAGATGTTCTGACTGCAACACTGGAGGTAGCCACTGCCAAAACCAAAGCCTGGGCCATGTCCCTCTTAAGAGTGGAAAACAAGCAAATGTCCTGTATTCACTAGGATTCTGCAGAAGCCTCCCAAGCCCCCATAGGCCTAGCTCTGCACAGCACCCAGGGTGGTATCTTCAGAAACCATACTGTGGGCCCCAGGCTTCCAACTGGGTCTAGGCACTGGAGGATGAAGCAGGAGGCTCTGTGGATAGCCTCCACCTCTTAATGGACAGGGTTCTCCCCTGGGACTTCAGAGAACCCTCTTCCCTCTTGACCCTCTACCTAGTCCACCTACCCTGCTCTCCCAGTCTGGGCCAGTAGCTAGGCCTGCCCATACTTTTATCTACAGTCTACTAAGTCCGTCACTGATCTGGATATGCCATCTGATTCTACCCATGGCAAACCTCTCCCCTATCTCTGGAACGCTCCTCCTAATTGCATTTCCACTCCACATGTCTCACCCTGATCGATGGTCTTCCACTGACACTGTACTATGCACGTCAGCACCCAGGCACATCCCAAAGCCAATGGGCACATTGCTCACTCAACACGCCTTGTTGAACGCACTATTTCCCACTGCCCACCCACACCCTGCTCAAAGGCAAGCTTGCCTACTCACTACCACCCTGCGTATCCTCCGCAGGGCCCTGAGGAAGCCATCCTCTGTGATCAGTTATGCTTCCACACAGTCACCCTGCTGACCATCCACAGGGGACAGCAAGGCTGGAGTTCCAACCTGGCATGCCTCCTAGCTCTGTGCTCAAATAGGCAGCACCCTCCTGTGTGTCTTGCTGTCCGGCACACTCAGCCTATGGTCCAGCTGGTCATCCTCTCCCCTAAACTTGATTCTCTTCCTGGCAGCAGCATCTGCCCCATCTCTAAAGCTAGGACTTCCTCGGCCTTCCATCTCCTTCCTTCCCTCCCTCCCTCCCAGCCCACCCAGGTCCTGAGACTCCCACTTCCTCAGCAGCCCTAGCACGCACTCCCTCTGTCCCCCGACTGGATCCCTGCACCAGTCTCCTTCTGTGCTGACATGCACAATTCCTCCCCAGTGCTGGTGCTCCCCAGCCTGGCCCTCCCATTCCACACCTACTCTTGAGGACACCACAGGCTTCCAGCACTGGACCCCCGACCACCTCTACATGTAAGACCTTTCCAAGCTCTCTCCCGGCCTCCTCACCACCCGCAGGCTTGACCAGGATGCCCAGGGTTATCTCTGCTTAGACAGCTACTCTGAGAACTTTATCAGCAGGAGCTTTCACTCGACAGATACCACCTCACTGGAGGGAGCCAAACAGCCGGCATCAGCACGTGAAGCCTAAACCAAACACATTGGGGGTTCAAAGGTCCACATTCTCCTAGGCTGCTCACACACGTACATGTGCACACACAGAAGCATGCGGATCGCATGCTCACACTCAACTCGGTGAGCGTCTCTTCCCTGCACAGATAACAAAGCCCATGTGGTGTAAAACAGTGCAAGTACATGCCTTGGGGAGCACAAAGGCTCCTGCTCTTCCAATGCTCCTGGAGCAAGGTGCCTGCCCTGCTCTCCAGCCCTGAACCCCAGGGGGCACGTGGGCTTGCATTTCTCACCTTCAGGTAGTTCCCCACAGAACTTTACAGAGTTCCTTTGTCATTCATCAAGGCTTGTTGAATCACAATGGGAAGGCAAAGGGTTAAATGTAAATGCAATCAAGGTTTGTAGAAATTAGTTCATATGCATTCATTTATAATTGACAATGCACTAATATTCTAAAGTACCTATTCTAAATTGCCCCAGAACTAATTAAATCTCAGAATGCCCCAGAGAGCAAAATGTTATCAGCCACATTAATAAAAAGCCCAGAACAACTGTCAGAAGAGCAGAGTGATAAGGGACATGTTCTGGGCTCGCCACCAATTGGTTCCACCCTGCTAATACAGCAGTTTACAAAACTTCTTAGACCACAATAATTCTCTCTAGCTGCTGAACACGCACCGCTCTTCTTTTCCCCTTCCCTCAGGCTCCTCGCATCTTCCTGCCTCTCTGGTGATGACAGGAGGGCAGGGACACCTACTCCAAGCAGTGTCCCACTGTGAGACCATGATGACAGTGAACACAGGAGGGGATGGGACCCTCGCCCTGCGCATCGCCCAGCCATCCTATAGTAACTGTGGTGAAATCCCCAAGGTCCTCAAACGTGCCAGCCCTCCCTGGCCTCTAAGCATGCATGAAGCAATCAGGTGGCCAACAGCCACCCCCCTCCTCTCCCACTGCCACATCATCCTTACTGATGGCGTCCACAGCCCACAGGCCCTTCCTTCCTTCCTTCCTCGAGGATTTGCGCCTGCAGTCCACATGCAGTTCACGCTTCCCTCATGTTTTATCTGCTGCATCCTGTCCTGCTCCCCAGTCATTCTGCTGCTCAAAGGAAGAGACCTGTCTTACTCAACTTTATCCCCACAGTCCAGCTCAACAACAGCATGTGCTCAGCAAGCAAGAGAAAAGAGCGAAGAATCCTCTTACTGCAGAGAGCTCGCTCAGTCCAGAGCTGTGGCCAACCTCCTCCCCTCGTGGGAAGCACAACCCAGCCACACATCTGGCCTCAGGCAGCCATGGTCTGGGTCATCCATCCTAGTGCTTCTTGGCTTTCAGGGACTGACTGCCACCTGGTCTGTAGTCACTACTTTTCAAAACAAAGTCTTACACAGAGTGGCTGCTGGTCTCTGCAGCAACGTCTGCTTATTAAATCTGCCTAGGTTGGGGGCCACGTCATACCCAGGCCAGTTGTAGACTGTCCACACTAGGAGGCTCACAAAGCCCATCACGCATCAGACCCAGCACCTCCATGACCTTTGCCCTCAGCTCTGAGTCCAGTGGACTTACTCTACACAGTCCCTGAGAGCCTCCAGCCCCCAAGCAGGTCCAACATACAGAGGCTTCCTTCCAAAGGCTCTCCTTAGGCAGAACTTCATGCGTACTCCCTGCCAAGGAAAGGCCCTGCAAGCCTTCTGCTTACCGAGAGCCACAGTTTGCCAACAGCAGACACTGGGGTGCGCAGTGCCAGCCTTCCAATGATCCCCCGTGTTTCATCGTAAGATCTAATTACAACAGTCACAGGGTTTAGCTGCTGTGACTCAGGCAGGCCCAGTGGAGAATCACAGGGTCAGCAAAGCAGAACCAGCCACGCAGAGTCTGCCATATCCTCATGGCACGAGCTTGAGTGGGGAAATCTCAGAAACCTTGCCTCAAAACCCATGCCTGGGGACAGGGACTAGCTAGGTAGCCTTTGGAAACTGCTCTTGCCTTTTGTCTGAGGGCAAAGAAGGTACCTGCTCTAGCATCCAGCAGCAAAAGGACAGGTGTGAGGTACCCTATACAGCAGCTCATGTAGGTAGGCACAGGAGGGGACAGCATGTCTGTGAACCAGCTGGCAGATGGCATGGTGCTCTGGGACTGCACATATCTGTGGCAAGCTCTGATCTGGATCACCGCTGTGAAGCTCAGAAGCAGGTAAGCAGAAGTCCTCAAAACCCAGCACCCTGATGCATCATACCCAGCCTGCAGGCCCATCTCTGGGCCTGCTGGAGCTCCCGGCAGGCTCGGGGCTCTCAGTTCCACCCTCCCCTTCTCAAAGCAACTCTGATGATGTCTGTGGAATCTATGCAGAGCGCCAAAGGCACTACAGTAATGAGGGCACCCACAGTCTGCACCCCAGCAGGTGTGTAGCAGGACCACCTCTGCTGCAGCCCCCATGCTGGCCAGAAAGAATCAGCAAGATCTGAGCAGCTGGCTCAGGGCTTCAGGGAGCTTCCTGGGAAACAAAGCAAAACTGCTGGTACAAAAGAATCCATGGGAAGAATGGTGACCAAAAGCATGAGAGGCTGTGGCCCGAGGCGAATCACTGCAGTCTCAGGATGAGGTGAGATTCACCCTGCCAGGCAACAGGAGGGAGGCTGGCACAGAAGGTCCTCCGGCCTAAAGTGAAGGGCTCCATATCCTGCACACTCTGCAAAGGGAGGACTCACAGGTTCAGAAAGGAGGAAACCAACCTGAAGGCTGCCACGGAACAATCCTTGTGGGAGGCGATAAAAACCGGCACAGGGCAGTGGGAGGGAGGTCAGAGAGGGGAAGAGGCTTGACAGGTCCAGGTGACCCTGAAACCTGGGAAGTGAGGGGAAAGGAAGAAGTCAGCAAAGGAAGCCTCTGCATCTTGGACACGTGCCTGGGGGCTGGAGGCTCTCAGGGAGCAAGTCCACTCCTAGTGCAAGTGAGTGAGCAGCAACTTCCAGAGGAAACCCTGATTACACGGGGAAAAGTAGCAACCGAAGCCCAAAATACTGAGGAAGAAAAGCACAAAAGCAGCTGTGGAGTCAAAGTACAAATGGAAGCAGGCATGGACGCCACATAGGCAGCACAAACCGGGAGCAGCCACTGCAGAAATATAAATGGACGTTACAGAGCACACCTAGAGCTTCCTGCATATGCTCCACTGTGTAGTTCTGGTTCCTCTTCTAGGAAGATCCATGCATACTCAGAAGAGATTCATCAAGCACATTCTGCGTGGGCAGCACTGTTTCCAGAAGTGGGGGAGATTGCACCCTGAAATGGCACACTTCTGACATAAAGAGGTCTTGGTATGTTAGAAAGAGAGACAATGTTTCTGTATTGTCTGTAGGAAGCCAGCCCTGGTGGAACACGGGGTCCCACCTTCCTGGCCCATCACAGTAGCTGAACATATAAAGCAGCCATCACAATACACGCAGGCACATGCACAGCACAGTGACAGAAGCGAGGGCTGCTGGGAGGCTGAGGATGAGTATAAAGGGGGATGGGGGACTGAGCCTGGAAGGACTAAAATGAAGCTGTAATGTGGAGACAGGTGGCAACTGGCTGGCACAGGAGAGGGCTCTGGAATACCAAAAAGAAGGCACAGACAGCAGGGCCAGGCCCTCAGGTGCAAGGGGCTGCAGTGTCCCGTTATCACTGAAGGATGAGCGTAGTTCTCTGAGCAGAAAGGGAAAGCACCTTCCAAACAAACAGAGCATGAGTAAGAGATCATGACAGTGTGGGACACCAGGCCTTACAAGTCTGCTGCCAAGCCACAGAAAGGCAAGGCGGGAGAGCGACAGAGCAAGGGTGCAGAGCCAAGCAGCAGCCCAGTCTCAGCAGCCCCAGCAGCTTCCTGAGGACTTGGTGGCACTGAGGCTGTCTTTGCACTAGGGACAGGACTGCTTTGCACCTCAGGAAGACAAATTCAGGGACAACAGTGTTTCCCAAGGGAAAGACACTCTGGTGAATGACTCAGACACTGACTGAAGACTGGGAAGAAAACAAGAGAATTCTTCTTTACTTATTTACTTTGTCTCTTTGAAACTTAAATTTGATATATGGCTTGCAATATTTTAAAACATGTTAATATAGCAGTATATATTTGAGTCAAAAAGCCAGAGTTCATAGGCCTATTACTATTACGTGACACTAGATAGAATGTTTGCCTCGGCTTCCTATAAAATAGAGACAGAGACAACAATTATTTCATAGAATTTTTATGAAGAAGAAATGAATTTACATCTGCAAGGTCTTCAGAATAACAGTAGGCCCAGAATAACAACTCTATGGATATTTATAAAATTTAAAAATGCAACTCATTAGTAAATAAGCATTTTTCTAAAAATGCATTTGGTACAGGGTCTCACTATATAGCTCAGACTCGTAGCGATCTTCCTATTTTCAGCCTCCCCAGCACTCAGATTACAGGCATACACCACTGTGCCTGGTCTCAGTAGCCAGCTCAGCATACCCAGGGACAGGACCGGCACAGCCTGCGGTGCCAGGGGACCAAGGTCCCCTGCACTTGCCTAAGCAGGTGTTTAGTCTGCTGAGTTAGCTCGCTGGTCCAGTAAATAAATACCAGGATATCAGCAAAATGTGTACAAAGCACTATTGTACCCAGAGCATAGGCTGAAGAACGGCAGACTTGAGCTCTTACGAAGTCCATTAAGGAGATGAAGGGAAGGATGCTGGCCCACAAAAAGAGTAGACACTATGGAAAAGAACCACAGAGGTGCTCAGCAGGAAAAGCCAGCCAACACAGGTGACAAGACGTGGGAGTGGAAGGAGATTTCTGACTGGCCACTCCCCAAGATGGGACGCAGGAAGAACATGGCTAAGGAGTTAGTGAGCCAGAAATGAGTCTGCCATAAGCCTCCTACTGCCAGTGTGATCCTTCCAAGCCTATGAACTACATGAGCAGAAACAACAAATGTCATTTGTGGGCCAAAGTAAAATCAGGAGTCTCCTCCCCTCTTATACCATGACCAGCCAGGTTAAAACTGGGGGCTGCTTACTTTGGAGAGGTCGCTAAGCAAGCAGAGCCTCTGAAGACCTGCAGTGAATATACAGTGTTAACAAGAAAGCAAACATGGTAGTGTCATGCCCCTGCCGCCTGAGAGAGCTCTGCACTAGGGCTGCGGCGCCCCAGCCTGGCAGAATCAGGGGCATCCTTCAGCAGGCAGAAGAGGAGCATCTCAGAGCAGCAAAGAGGGAGGAGGAAGGGCTGGCTTGGAAGAATGGAGAGGAACTGTGAGCCATGCCAGACCTGTGCCCACACTACACACAAGCCCCAGTCTGAGTGAAGCTGGAGCCTTCCTGGTGTCCATTCTCCTGACCAGTACAGGGAAAAAGGAGAGCACAGAGCAGCAGAAATGAACAGTACCATTGTATAGCTTTCCACAGAGAAAAAGCACATCAGGCACAGACTGACTCTACCACATTTTCACTTGCGAATTTTCAGATGCAAGTTAAAATTATTCTCAGGTATGTGTCAAGTCAGAAGAGCAACACAAAATACAGTAGAAGGAAGAGAGCTGAAATACTATCAAAAAAATCTCCATGAAGACAGTGCAGGTACATCTCAGGAATGACCATGTAAACAACGCCTAATCTTCTTGGAATGATTTAACAAGAATAAGAGGACATTTTACAACTCTACTTGCATAAAATGGCCCTAGAAATAACAAGCCTACAAAAGTTCTGAAGTCACTTTTACAAACTTGACATATTGATTTCTGTAGGCTGCAAAGTGTTTTTCAAAAACACCAGGTGTTCCATATAACAACAGGGGAAAATATCTTTCCCAGTTTCTTTTACTATTCAAATGAAGAATAAAATGAATAAATGCTGAATACATATCAAAAGTATTATTTTAACTTGCCAGGGCTCAGAATTGAGAAAAAAAAAAAAGCATATTTTGTTTTATTGTAATTTTTTCAATAAGCTATAGAGTCAAGGTCAACTGTCTGATGTATCACTGAACTGCTCTTCACAAAACACGTGTTAAAAGAACGATGTGAGAACTTTCCAAATCTCGATATTGGGCTTGGGGAACTAGGGAAGAAGGTGGTGCAGTCGCCCGGCCATTGGCCACAGGTTGTTAGGTCATCCCTACATAGTTGACAGGCTGCCACTGTAACCAGAGTGAGAAAAACACGTTGAGCTTCTACCTTCCTGTTAGGTATTTCAGAAATTAAAGTCCATTTAAGTCACTGAAAACAAATCAATGGCACACAAGACTATTTTCTACACAGCATGTTACTGGAGGAGGGTAATTGCATTAGGAAAGACTGCCGATCTGCCATTGCTGAAGACACAGCCTAATTATTACGGAGTAGACAATTACTGGGGAAACACACATGAGGAACTTTCACGTTTTATCAGGATAGAGAAAATCCTGACAAAGATACACGGAAATGAATCAACTCTGCCTCCCTGAGACAGAAAGGAGACTAGCTTCACAACAAAAATGTGGTAGAGCAGGATGTGGACAAAGCAGGAGCTGAAAGATGAGAGACCTTGACCTGCCCTGGCCCAAGTGGATGGGAGGCACTGGACAACCAATGCTTCAGACCTCAAGCCCATCCACTATCAAATTAGAAACAGGCTTGAAGCAGAGGGTTTTGAAAGCCAATCTCAAAAGGTCACACGCTGCATGATTCAATTTACACAGCATTCTCAAAATGACAAAATGACAGAGTTGAAGACCAGATCAGTGGTTGTCAGGTGTGGCTTGGGTGGTAGTGAGTGTAAATGGGTAGCAGTGAAAGGAGCTTTGTGGGACAGGGTAGCCCCACCCCCTGCCGGCAAGTTGCTGACAGGAGTCCACCAGTGCGGAAGTGCATCAGGGTACAGTATGGGCGTGCTCTCACCCAGCGGCTCCTGGGTCGTAGTTGTGTGAAAGTAAACATGGAGAAGAAGGCAGTGGAGGGTACTAAGGACTTTTCTGAGCCAACTTAGCAATTTCCTGTGAATACACAACTTCATTACTCAAATATTTAGTTTTTAAGGGTTTGATTTGAAGTATTTCATCTACTATGTGACACCTTGGGGTGCATTTTTTGGTCAGATATATAGGGTGCATATAACTGATGTTTCCATACCAACTGATTCCAAAACATAATTTCTAAATGGTTCAAGGATGAGAATAAAATGAAAGCATAAGAACAACAGGAGACATATATACTACAGATGCTTATTTCTACCACTCTGTGGTATGGGGAAAGTTTTCTAAAGTGCAATAAAGAAAAAGAAAGAAAGAAAGAAAGAAAGAAAGAAAGAAAGAAAGAAAGAAAGAAAGAAAGAAAGAAAGAAAGAAATCTTCAAGGCCAGCAAGACAAAAAAGAATCAATGCTGCAAATGAAGTTAAAGGGCAAATGACAAGCTGTGGAAATCAGCATATATGATATCCCAAAGCCATGATAAAAGATATGAATGGGTAAGACCCCCAAGGACACAAAAAACAGCTAAAGACATGTACAGAGATGAGCCCTTAATGGGGAAGAGCTGCAAAGTAAAGCAATTTTTAGCAATTCCTTGCAGGAGAGATTGGCAGGGATAAAGTCTGAGACAACTCAGACTAAAGAAGAGGGAGATGACATGAGGGTGCAACCCGTGATGGTACTCGAGAAATAACTGATGCAGGACGCTCTAACAACGTGTCGATATAAAACATGCCCTAGTCGCTCAGCTATCCCTGTATTAGGGCTTACCTAAGATAATAATGACACAATGCAAAACAAAACAATAATGAAATAAGATACCCTCCTTTGTAGCATTTATTTTACCAGGCAGAAAAATGCAAAGCAATTATAAATGTGCATCAACTGGAAACCAGTGATAAATTTGTGGTCCACACATATAATTCTGGGTTGCCTATAAAAATGATACTATTTGATACGAATTGATTGGTTTTAGCCAGGACATGACAGCAGAGCAGTCTACAGCACAGTTGCTGAGCCAGGCTGCCCGGTGCACGACCAGCTCCAGCACGGACAGGCTATGCGACAGATGCAAAATGTTGAGCCTCTCTGAACCTCTGTTTCTTCCATAAAATGGGAATGACTGACATTGCCTACAGCTCTTCAGGTTGCCATGAGAACTAAAAGAGCCATTAGCTGCAAATCATGAAGAGAGCTTAAGGAATACTAGAAAATACCATGTTAGATTTAAAAAAACAATCCTGCCATGCAAATGCATCTGCCGCCTGGAGTGAGAAGCACCCCAGAAGCACACCATGGCCTCGCTCAGCACCAGAGAAAGGGCTGCTCTTCCTCCCACTGGGTAACAGTCTCACAGGCAGTGAGACTGTGGGTTCTTTTTGCTTTCTTCTTAGAGTTTTCTGCATCATTCTAAGTGCAAACAAAAATGATAACAGCCAGTGGGCACCCTGAGGCACTGCTGGAAAGTGAGCGCTCTGGGGAGAACCTGAACAACATATTCCAACCACACTTTTTCACCCGGCCTATTGACTTCTAGGAATGTATCCTGTGAAAATAACGCAAGTCCACAAATATATGCAAATATGCATGTACATGCATGAATACACACGTAAATATAAAAGGATATTTTCTAGACTGCTATTTACAACAGCAAAATTGACAGCAACCTGAATTTTCATTGAATGCACCCTGCTGAGGTGCAGTCACACAGCACAACAAGACCAGGACAGAGAGCCTTTGGCAACGTCACTTTGGAGAGGGCAAAGGACTTGTACTTCCCCATGAAAGGGACACTGAAGGACTGTGACTCAGAGCCAGGATTATGAGCCCAGGCCCATGAGAGCATCCACAAAATCCATGAACTTCTCAAACTGCCCCAAAGCCAGGCTCAGGCCTAAGGTTCGGGGGAAGTAAAAGCAGGATCCTTGGTGTTGAAAGAGTGGAATTCCTGATGTTCACCATGGTGTGCAGGAAATGAAGGATCAAATAATAAGACAACAGGAAGAAGCCCCGAGGGACAGGAACAACATAGACCCCAAGGGGCGGCATCAGAAGGCCAGAGGATGATCAGAGAGCCAGAGGCTCAGAAGGACAGCCCAAAAGAAGTGCCTTGATGGCCAGCACCAGCCCCTCACATAGAAACATGAAAAGTATTAATCAACAGGGCCAACAAGAAATGGGAGGGAGGATCTGGGCATGGTGGTGCACACCTGTAATCCCAGCACTTGGGAGGCTGAGGCAGGAGGATCAGTGCAAGTTCAAAACCAACCTGGACTACAAAAGTGAGCTCAAGGCCAGCCTGAACTGCACAGTCAGATCCTGTTTCAAAAAGACAAAAGAAAAAAAAAAAAAAGAAAGAAAGAAATGGAAGAGAGGTGTTGCCTCTGTCGAGATTGTTGCTGTTCCACTGCCATGAACTGGATGCTCTCTGCCCTGTTCCACTCAGCCTTGGGCCAGCCAAATATGGACTGAAACCTCCAGCAAATTTTCAAGACTCGCCAGGCAGCGCCAAGCCCGCCAGTGCCAGACCCGCCAGGTGAGGGTCCTCAGGCCCACCACCAGCGCAGCCTACCATCATCAGGAAGTGCCAGGCCCACCAGCACCAGACCTGCGAGGTAAGACTTTCAGCCCGCCGCCAGCGCAGCCTACCAGCATCAGGTAACGTCAGGCCTGCCAGCGCCAGGCACGCCACGTGAGACCTCCTCTGGCCAACCGCCAGTGAAACGTATCACCCAGTGCCAGACCCATCAGGTGAGTGAGACACCCCTCGTTCGGCCTACAAGCACCTCAGCAGTTTGACAAGCCCGGTCTGAAGATAACAACCTGCAGGCACGCAGTCCTGTACCAAAGATCACAGCTACTCAGAATGATACAGACAAGGAGCAAAATGCAATCACAGGTCCCGAGCACCACCTGAAACAAATACAGGCGTCACTACCATACAACAAATTGGGAATCATGGAGCCGAAACCTCTGAATTCGTAGCATCTGAAGTAAACAAACAAATGCAGAAACGTATAGAGGAACTCGGATTGGAGGTAAGCTCTGAAGCTAAAAAAGAAATCTTTGAGGTACTAGAGACTGATGTTAAAAATCAGCTGCAGAAAAGCATAGAGGGAATGAGATCAGAAATAATTTCTGAACTTGAAAAAGTCACTTCTAAATTAATAGTGACTAAAGTAGAACAACTGCAGAAAGGTAGAGAGGAAATGAGAACAGAAATAACCTCTAAAATAGAAAAAGAAAGAATAACTATAATGAAAGACTTAAGTAATATTAAAGAAGACACTGATAAAAAACTAGAGGAGAATAGAAAAATGATGGATTTCATGACTGAGCAACATAAGGAAGAAATAGATCGCCTGAAACAGTATCAAAGAGATATGCAAGAAA
>PVKN010010276.1:6611-22921 GCA_004027915.1 Capromys pilorides
AGAAAAGAAAAGAAAAGAAAAAAAGGAAAGAAAAGAAAGTTTATCCTACCTCTTGTGAAGCTCTCACAGAAGAGACTACTTGAACTTCCTTCGGACCTCCTTGGCTAGAAAGCAATTCCTAGGAATCCCTGGCTTCTCCTGGCCTGGGAGGAACCTCAGAGCTCTCTCATGGCCCCAGCAAGGAGGGACAGCACGGGAGGCTGTGCCCCCGAGACCCTTGCCCTCAGGGGCTGCAGCAGCACCAAAGGCAGGGAACAGGCTCTGTGGAGCATTAAGTCTCTGGAGAAACCCAGCCATCCAGAAGGTCCCAGGTGCCCAGGATGGGAGCACTCCTTGGGGTGAGTAAAGAGCAAGCGTCCCTTGGGCTGCTTGATGTAAAGTCCTTCCTGGACAGACTCCTTCCCAATGCTGGGACCCATCTTTCTGTCAGGAGGAGGCAGGCGGCTAGTAGCTTTTATTTTAAAAGTCTAAGGTTGCTAATTTGGAATCTAATTGTAAGGCATCAAATATTGCTCATTTATTTCTATAAAAACATCCTTAAGCTGGGCATGGTGGTGCATGACTGTTATGCTGGAATGTAGGAGGTTGACTTGTGTGTTTGAGGCCGTTCTGGCCTGTATTGCAAGCTCAAAGCTAGTCTGTGCTACATAGCGAGACCTTGTTTCAAACAAGCAGAATGGAAAGAAGGAAGGAAAGAAGGAAGGAAGGAAGGAAGGAAGGAAGGAAAGAAAGAAAGAAAGAAAGAAAGAAAGAAAGAAAGAAAGAAAGAAAGAAAGAAAGAAAGAAAGAAAGGATCTTTAAACTCGGGCTTCTGGGTTGGTGCACATCCATCCATTTGCAGATATGACGTCCCAGCTACAGGTGTGTGAAGGAGGCTGGATAGGGAAGCCTCCCAGGCTTCAGAGCGTAACAGGCAGAAGGTATACCTTCCCCAGAGAACTGGGCATGAATCCTTACCTGGATTTTTAGATCTTTATGGATAAAAGGAATTTATGGTATAAAACAAATCATTTTTTTTAAAAATTGGTAAATCACCAGGCCCAGTAGCACCTGTCTGATTCCATAATCCTAGCATTCTGGGAGGCTGAGGCAGGAGGACTGCATATTCGAGCCCAGGAGTTTAGCACTAGTGATAGTCTGTCTCAAAATAAAAATTTTAAACCAGCTGGGCATTTAGTTAAAAGCAGAGGCCCTGAGTTCAATCCCCAGTGCCTCCTCACTCCAAAAAATTTGCTGAAGAATAGAAAATGTTTTAATGAGAATTTTGCTGAAAAATTCTAACAGAGATCAGATTTGGGAAAAAGCGACACATTTGTCAGAAAGAGCTGAGACAAATTCATTCACAAAGACCAATGCATGAAATCACAGCCAATGTGATTTCACGAAACTGTACCTCCCCAATTCTCAAAAGAAAATCATGTCATTTTGTGCATCATACAAACAGAAATAAATAGCACGCCTCTGTGGGTGGGAGTGTTAAAATCACCGCTTGTTTCTAATCAAATGAAAGTTCTCATCAGGTAGCCTTGTATTTTAATCTCTCTCAAGAAAGCAGTGAGTAGGGAAAATTAGATGTTTAAGCCAGAAAAAAAAATTGAGGGCAAAAAATAATTAATAATATAGGAAGGAATTTAAGCTTCATGACGAGCTGAAAAGAGAGAACTCAAATTTAAATCAAAAATATGGTTTTTGTGGGGTTTTGTTGTTGCTTTTGAGACAGGGTCTCGCCATGAAGCCCCTACTGGCCTTGATCTCACCATACTCCTCTTGCCTCAGCCTCTCGAGTGCTAGGATTACAGTATGTGCCACCGCACCCACCAATTCTAGGATTCTTGCCATAGTAAAAATGACTTACATACACATAACACCCCCTTTAAATACTAGAGCTGAGTTCACCATCACACTCATCAGAACAGTCTCCTCTTTAATAATAGAACCACAGTCTTTTTTTTTTTTTCTCGTGGACCTACATTCTTCCATGTGTATATATTATTTTAAATACTTGTTTTAAAAAAATCAAAGAAAACATAATAAGAGCCTGAAGATGAGTGGAGCCGCTTCTCCACCAAGTGAAAGCTCCCATACGCAGACTTTGGTGCTGCAGCTCCTGGGCTCACTTTTGAGCCCCAGCAGCCAAGCCTCACGAAGCCCAGGGAGCACTGGGTAGGAGGCGCTCCCACACCCTGCCCCCGTCTCTGTTTCAATGAGAGACGTGAGAAGGAGGAAGCCAGAGTGACAGTGCAGACCCTCTGTCAAAAGGGGCAACAATGACATCCACAGCCCTTTGCGAATCCCAGGTCTCCCCGTGTCATTGACTATCACTAGCGCGTGCAGACTGTGACCTCCAGGTCCCAGGTGCGCCTGTGTGGAGGTCTTCAGAACGGTGTTTTACCTACTTCAGGCATTACTGTTCTCCTGCCTTGTCCACACTGTTCTGAAAGAAAAGGCCCACGCTGACCGTGGCATTTCATTGCCCTGCCTCGGCTCCTGGAGTACAGCAGAGGGAGGCACCTGCCCCCAGAGGTGAGCATTCTCTCAACACACCTTGGTTTCATGAGCTAAAGCTAAAATAACCACATTGCATGCGAGGAGGCTTCTCAGCTCCACATTTCCAAGATACATAACTCTGAGGTCACTGGATCAAAACTGTGGTCCAGAGGAGAGGAAGTGAAACACAGCGCTGACAAATGTTCCTCGCCGTCTGGTAGCTGTGCCACCAGGTTTATAAATGAGCACAAAGGTTCCATGAAACCACTGATGCAATGCACAGGACCCCTAAGACACAGTCTCTCCTTGCTGCTTCTCCAGCATCTAACATATAATTTTTCAGAGCTGCTGACAATTCTGTGTAAGAACTGGAGCCCGCTTACCCATCTGCTGCTTGCAGATGTACCCTGTGCTGTGCACACCGGAAATTCATGCACACTGAGCTCTTGCAGCAGATGAATACAAGAAAGGAAAATAGAAAGCAGCATGATTTCCCCCAAAGACCACAGGATTTAGGGTCTCGGGGCCACTGTTGTACCTCAGGCAATTATGCATTATACGTGCTACTTAGGACAAAAGTTGGATTCATCACCTGAAACCAGCTAAGAATGATGCCTATGGCTGAGTCTCTGGCTTATTCACTCTGTCCACAGGCCTCCCTCTGCAGTCCCGTGTGGCTCTGAGCTCACGATGTAGCCCCAGTTTCTGAGTTCTGCGATTACAGGCAAGTGCCACTGTGCCCAGTTCTGAAATTCTTTTTTCTGTGATGAGAATCAAGAGTCTACTTGACCAACCAAGTTGAGATCCTCATCTCTTCTTCAGGGTTAGCCTCAGACCCTGATCAGTGAAAGTTGCTCCATGCCCATGTGGGATGGGACACTTTTGTGTGTCTTCTTAGGAGGGTGTGAGCCCCAGAAGACAGTACTCTGAGGACCTGACTGGACCAGTCTTTCTGCTCTGTCTCTAAATATGGTTACACTGGGGCTAGTACTGCAGCATGGGAGTGGAGAGTCACAACTCAGTCCACAGTGCAGACTCCCCCACTGATGGCACCAGGGGACTCCTTCCCCCAACTAGCTGCAACCTTGGGGTCTCCCCATTCTATGATTGTTGCAAAAGAAATCCAGGGGCCCCACTGAAAAGCCCAGCAAACTGAAGGCAAAATTACCTAAATGAAGTCAATGTTACCAACAAACTCAGGGCTGCTCAGCACAGGCTGCTTGATGAGGGGCTGAGGGAGGAAATCTCTGGGAACTACAGGACATTTCTATTGTGAATTACACAGTTGCTCACCACAGGAACCTAGAAGGATCCCAGAGTCCTGAGCAATCCAAAGGCTCCTCTAGCCACCTTCTGAAGGGCTATCAGCTAGCCAGGCCATTTCCATGTAGAGTGAACTATGTTTTCAACCATATTAAATTTTGGCAAATCCATAAACAACACCACCACCAAGTGCCAGGCTCTAGATTAGACTACAGGGAACCATAAAGAAGCCCTGAGCTGCTTGGAGAGAGAACAGCAGTATGCGCAATCTCCCTAAGCCTCAGGTTTGTGGACCTGTACCAAAGGCTGGTTGTGACCCCAATGCGGTGGCTCCTTCCTACAAGCCCAGCAGAGTGTCTGAGCCAGGAGGATTGTTTTGAGTGGTTTTTTGTTTGCTTGTTTGTTTTTTGTATTGTATTTAGTACCTGATCTGTAGGGTCTCACTACACAGATTAAACTCCTAGTGATCCTTCTATTTTCAGCCTCCCATGCACTGGAATTATAGGCGCACCACCACACCCAGTCCAGTCACTGTCTCAGCCTACTCCGAGGGTATGACATGACACTGTATGCTAGGGATTGAACTGAGACAGGAGGACTGCAAGCAGGACCACAGCCTTGGCAACTTAACGACTTAGTAAGATCCTATCACAAAATAAAAATAGAATAAGAGCTGGGGAGATAGCTCAAGGTGAAGGTCCTGGGCATGTCAGAGGGTGGTGGTGGCTGGTAGGAAGAAAAGGTGAGAAAACTGATCAGTTCCAACCTCAACAACTACACAGGCCTTGGCAGAGCAGACATGGGCCAGCAGACACGTGGGCATGGCTACTGCCGAGAGATGCAGGACCTGTCCTGGCCACCAAGATGTCCTACATGGATGCAAAACACTTCCCTTTCATGGTCATTTTGGTTTTAGGGAGGATCCAGATGTCCCAAGATGCCAGAACCTATGGCCAAGATAGATGAGGACACAGTGTCATATTTTCATGAGCCCGCTTTTCCATTGGACGGCGCTCAGCAGCATTGACCATTGCATCTCTGACCATACCGTGTAAAGACCCTCAGGAAAGAGGGCGCTAGAGCTGCTACAGAGAGCAGCAAGGGCAAAGGGATGAGTGTGCTCTAAAGGGGACTCTTGGCCCTGTGTCTTCTTGTAATACATTTTTTAAAATTTAAATAATCACTGATAGGTCAGGATTCAAAGCTTCCCAGGCACCTTGTCCCAAACACTCTCCCTCTTGGTTTCCCAGGCAACCTTTCCCCAAACTCTCTCCCCCTTGGCCCCACGCAGAGTCAAACCGAAAACTGCAGAACCCGTCCACCTGACTTTGACCTGGGCAAGCAACCATGGAAACTCTCCTTTGTTAACATCGAAGGTTTCCCACAGACCAGGTAGCCCTGCCAAGATTAGCTCTCCCTCGGCTGTTCCAGCCAGCCCTCGCCCTCCCTGAAAGATCCTATAAAGTCTCCTGCCCCTGCTTTGTTCGCTGATGTCTTGGTCCACTAGACAGCCAGCCTGCTTGATGCCCCCAATAAATCTACTCACGTAGTACCTAACAATCACCAGAGTTTTCAATCATCCTCTGTATTTTACAGTTGAATTTTTTAAAATCCATGTTTAACTGGTTTTGGCACAAAACAAGTGGGCTTTGGAAAAAATAAGCCATGCTATTTTGGGGCTTCCTGTGTGGGCCCCAGAGGCCAGCGCTGTCCACAGACCAGTGCTGCCCCCTGCCCTGACTCGCACCTGGTTGTGCGAACACAGATCGCAGAATGGGAAAGGGCAGGCGACACCAAGCCATGCCAAGATGCGAGCTGCCATGCCTCTGCCTCAGGAAACAGGCAAGGCTGACAGGAAGCCCGGACAGGTGCTTGTGTTTGGGAACATCCTCACCAACCAGGGAGAACAATGGCTCCATCAAGAGCACTCCACCAGTTGTCTACCAGGAAAACCTGCTGGTAAACGTCTGATTAGATTATTTCCCTGTTTACCAAACTCAGCATGACCCTAGGCCAGTGTGGTACAGCTCCACTTAGTTTGCCTATTTATATTTTTAACATTTTAACTAGAAACTAAAGCCTAAACAATGAATGAGCAAGAGAGAGAGAGAGAGAGAGAGAGAGAGAGAGAGAGAGAGAGAGAGAGAGAGAGAGAGAGAGATCTCAGGATACAGGGACAAAGATCCTTTGTAAATGGGAAATGACGAAGCAATGGAAGGAGGGGGCAAGAGAGGTGAGGTAGAAAGGATTAAGAGGTGTCCCACCACATGTCCCACCTCGCCCTGATGCCTGTGATCATTGTGTACTGCAGGTAGGGACTCATCAAAGTAAAACTTTGAGAGAAAAAGCATATGTTAACATGGTACAGGCTCAGGCTTAGAATCGCCAAGACTTATCCACAGATTCAGATCACTTCAGGAAATAACTCAGGTGAGAAAAGCGTGAGGTTGTTGAATTGGAAAGAACGTGGTTACTCACATACCAGAAGATGAAGCAGAGATCCAGGGAGGCTGAGCACTGCTCAGGGTTAGCTGAGTGTGTGTCCTGGTTCCAGAACCTTTTGTTGCTCCTGCTGCAGGGATCTGGGCTTCAGACTGTAGCTTCCCATCCTCCAAGAAAGTTACAGTTGATGGGACTAACGAAAACAAGCAGCTAGCTTGTAACTCATCTGGTCTGAAATTCAAATCATAGTTTAGATCAGAGATAGAATCCAGGATTTCCTCCTTGTGAACAGCAGTGTTTATGGCATTTGAGTGAGCAGCAATTGTCAGTTGCAAATGAAGAATGTGCTTTGTACACACTCCCAAGCGTAGCATCCTTTCAGCCTCCATCACTATGACACAGTAAATGGCAAATTAGCTTATTAGACTCAGAAGAATTAAACCAAGGTCCAATATATATTGTACCAACCCATGTACATGGCTAGTAATTAGAGTGTATTGTGTATTAACTGAAATAAATTACATGAATGGGTATGAGAGAGAGTCAGCTTGCTCTCACATACACGTTTATTTTCTATATTAATGATTATATAACACCTTTTCACTAAATAAAGTGACATTCACCCATTCTGCGATTCCAAAGATATTCAGCTTCAAAATGATGAGGAAGAGAGCAAGACCTGAAGCTGTGTACAAGGTGTGGTGGAAAATACAGTGAACATTTAAACTACAGCAAAGAAAATTGTGTTGCCATGAAGAAGGATTTCCCCCTTCCTTTGAGCACACTCACCCCATCATCCTTGCCGCTTTCTGCAGCAGCTCTGGAGTCTTCTTTCTTGAGGTTCTTTAGCTGCGCTGTCCTGGCTGCCTGGATGTCCTGAATAGATTCAAATCATTTCTCTTTCATGGTCATTTTGATTTTTAAGGAAGATCCAGGAGTCACATGGTGCCAGATCCAGTGACTACGGTGGAGAAGGACACAGTGTCATGTTTTCAGGAGCTGCCTGCCCATTGGATGGTGCTCAGCTGCAAAAATCACCATATTTTTTAGTCACACCATGTAAAAACTTTTAAGAAAGAGGACAGCAGTGCTGCTGCAGAAAGTGGAAAGAGTGATGGGATGAGTGCATCTGAAACGAGTGGAAGGACTTGGAGGGAGACACACAGCACTGCATCTCCTACTGTGATGAACTTTTAAAATTTAATCATTCAGCATTCAGTATGTATTTTGCTCACACCACCTGTGCAGGAAGCCAACTTTTCAGAGGTCAACTCATCAAAATCTCTATGCATAAAAAAATCTTCCTTAACCGAAATATTCTACATTTTATAAACCCAATTTTAAAAATAAACGCATACCAACAAGTAGAGCTTTTACTGCACACCTGATGGGTGCACATTGCTTATCTGCACTGGACTATGGAGCACGTGCTTGTCGCTGTCTCTTTTTTTTTTTTTGGTCCTATTTCCCACACATGACAAGTTTTGATCACCACCCCCATTACCCTTCCAGATACCTCTACCATTTCTCCTACCACCCGCATGCCCAGTGTCAACACAAGACATCACTTGCTCTGCAGGAAGGCGCCTTGCAGGCATGGCCCAGGAGTAAGTCTGCCCAGGGAGGCACCTTCCCTGCCCCAGAACTCTGGCCTTTGGTGCAGGACACTCCTTCTCATCTCCCTCTTCTACTTGCACTGGGAGGGTAGCAAGTGGGCCTGAGGCTAGGCCTTCCCCTCTGCAGAGCCCCAAAATTTTCCTTGGCCCTGTACATTTCCAAGTCCCTCCTCCTCCCTTCCAGCCCAGCCCTTGTGATTGCTTTGGTATTAGTCTGGTTGTCTACAAAAATAACCAGGAATTTCACACCTAACTGCTCCGGCATCACAGCACAGCATCACTTGCCATTGTTGTCGCCAAAGTGAGATGTAGAGGTGACTTGAGGTGCAGTGTCCTTCATCAATGGCCACGTCTGGCTGTTGGGGTTTTCTGCTACTCCCTTTGCACACTTCAGAAGATTCCCTAACTGGTACCATAGAATCAAGGAGACCTTTTAGGAATGGGAACCACTTTGGAGATATGTGACATAATAAAGTAGCAGCAAACACAGATGATGAGTGAAAGGCTATATTTTCAGGTCACTGACCAACTCCAGTGTAGTGAAATTTCTTACTAGAATGGAAAACTCCAGGGATATTGGCACCGGATCTCTGGCATTGATTGGTGTGCAACAAATAAAACTATATATTTTTCTCCATCTCCTCCAGAAGTCATTTCATATTTGCAAAGGTTCAAGTGAGATAATAAGTCAGATTCATAAAAATAGCCTATATGTTAGCCCAGGTAATTAAATGGAGACACAGCAAATGCCCCCCACGATTGCCTAATTGCAGGTGCAGTCAGTGGCTGACAGGTGCCATTAGGAAGGACCCCTCATTCAGAGGCTGTGAGTGGCATTAGTCAATTATTCGACAGCAGATACAAAGATTTATTTTCACATTCAGTTTGGTATTCAGTGCTTTCCACAGCACTGACCCCAGAATTGACAAATAATGGCAAAGACTCATTAAAAATCTCTTTTCTTATGGCAACCATTATGAAAGAAAAAATTGGCTTTAGTCCCTACTTGTGAATTCAACTCAACAAAAGAGAGCAGTCCAAGCCCAAGCTCGGCCCATATTCCTCTAGTGGTCTTCGAATAAAGAGAAAATTCAGAATCATCTGACTGCGCCTGATATAAAGAAGACTCAGGTCGTGTCCCGAAAGTGGATAGAAATAAGAGCTATAAGGTATGTCTTTACCAGGTGTGATCAAAATTTTGGTCTGCACTGTGGCTGAATGTCCATCAACAGAAAGGAAGCCCATGAACACATGACATCACATTTTTATGTCCTCATCCTCCTTAGTCACCAGACCTGGCTCTGTTCAACTTCTGGCTCTTCCCTAAAATCAGAATGGTCATGACAGGGAACCACACTAGATCCATTCAGAACATGAGGTAAACAGAACAGTGCAGTTGCAGACCTTCAGGAAAAGGAACTCCTGAGCTGCTGCAGACAGTGGCAAGGACAACAGGTGAGCATGGACATAGAAAGCCATTCTGCTCCCGGCATTATGGATGCAGAGTAGTATAGATTCATTAGGAAATAAGAAGGTAGCACAACCCTTAAATTTGAATATGTATAACAATAGAACTTCAAAATACATCAATAAATATGGGCAGAACTGAAGATGATAAAGGATATATTCGCAATCACAGCTAGAGATGATAAAGCCCTTCTTAGGTCATCAGTATCAGTAGATAGGAAGAAACTGTAACACGTAACAAAAGCGATTAGCATGTGTAGAAAGTCCTACACCTGAAAACCCACGTTCTGTTTGAATGGCGAGCACTTGCGCTAGGGCTAAATCCTGCTGCTAAGTAGTAACCCAAGTGGTGTCTATTAAATGCCCACTTGCTAACATCTGCCCACATTGGCTCAATGTGACCTGACCATCTCCTAGACCTGCGTAGGTCCTTGAGATTATTCACCTGACATCCTCCCGGCCTTCTTGTCTGGCATCAGGCAACTGCATGCTCTGTATCTTTGGATGTAGCAAGACAGCCAAGGAGACATCAGACAACCTCAGCCCCTTTCACTGCAGTTCCTCCTCTGGTTCTCCATCCCCCCAGCTCTAGCAACTTCATCTCTCTCATCCTTGATCTCTGTCTTCTCAACTCAGCAACTCCACCATGTTCCACTTGCAGTCTTCTCCAGGCATAAGGTCAGAGGAAGAGCCACCAGACAGGATTCTAGGGTATCAGGTCACCATGATACCTGGTTACGTGATAAGATGCAGCCCACATAGTTGGTCCCACTTTCTACTTGTTCATGATTGGATAGTATATTGGTCCCCATTGATCCTCCATGGCTGCCTATTATTTTTAACTCTTCAAAAGTATTTTATTCACTGAACTGGGTGTGACAGCACACAGCTGTAATCCCAGCACTAGAGAGGTTGAGACAGGAGGATTGCTGTGAGTTTGAGACCAGCATGGGCTACCAAAGTGAGCACAAGGCCAGCCTGCATAGTGAGACCCTGTCTCAAAAAAAAAACAATATTTTATTATCCATTGATGTGTGGACTGTGTGATCTATGGTGACAGAAGTGTTCTTGCTAAATTTTACGCTTAAGCAATTGGTCACTTTTTGTATGACTAAAAGACACTTCATTGAGTTGTCCCATGTGGGTCTACTGACACAGTAGGTCAGGTGCCTGTAAGGAACAGGACTCTTAGAATCCTGTGGTTGGATACGATCCTAAGAAAGATCGTAAGGTTCGAGGCCAGACCTTCTTTTCAAAGACAGACTGGAAACTGGCCCGTTGTGCATTGCATCTACTTCCATTATCCTGACCCCAAACTGGAAGACATTTTCCAGTCTTGTGTGCAATTAAGTGTGACCATGCCATTGTGGCTGATGACATATGAGTAGATACACTAGGTGCTTACTAGAACCGCTTCCTGTGGAATCTTCTGCTGTCTTCCATCAGCTCAGTGGCAAGGACAGATCTGAAAGGAGGATGGGTTGGTCTCAGGGCTCACAGACCACCACAAAGCCATGCAGAAGACAGGTGAAGAAGAAGGCCGCCCAACAGCCGCCCACCCAGGTCAGCATGCTCACAGGACACTTTTATGATGTCGAACCACTGAGATGTACGGGTGCTCTGGGGTGTGACCTTCCCTGACGCACAAGTGAAACTGATATCCAAGAAGGGAAATCTACAAACCCATCAGCCCAACACATTTGCCAAATCAAAATGGCTTCCATGTTGGTTCCATGGTCAGAACCTGTGCCATATCTCAAGTTACTGGGTCACAGCAGTGCCTTTTTTAAAAAAATCTATTTGTTTGTTTGTTTGTTTGTTTGGTATAGGGTGTCACTATGCAGCTCAGACTCGTACTCCTCCTGTCTCAGCCTCCTCAGCACTGGGATTACAGGTGTATGCCACCATGCTTGGTTTCAGTGGCTAGCTCCATGCGGGGCATGCATTACTGGAGACTGACCCCAGGTCCTTGAGCTTGCCAGGCAGGTGCTTAGACCACCAAACTCTTTCCCCAGCAGTGTCTTCTTACTGTAATATTTTACCTATATGCAACATGTGGTGATGGTGACATAATGGGTTATTAATCACTTTCTGGATGCCCTAACATTTCTCCTAAACAGAGCTGATTCCAATGAGAGATAAAGAGACTTTCGTCAGGAAAGCCAACAAGAGTAGGCGTGCCTGCTATCCCAGCACCCAGGAGAAGGAGGCAGGATGATCAGTGTGAGCCAGATGCCAGCCTAAACCACATACAAGACCCTGACTCAGAAAAGGGAGGAAAATTATGGAGAGAGTTTGGTGATTTTCTTAATGAGAATTATTTGTCCACTGAGTTTAAAAAGGGGTAAATTATGAAGCTAAGAGCATAGAAGTATGACTTTATTTAAAGATTTCTTTTTTTGCACTTCTGGGAACCAAAGCCCAGACCTCACACATGCTAAGAAAGTGTTCACCCTCTACCACTAGACCCTTTACTTAAACACTGAAATAACCATAGATAATTGAAAATAGCCCGTTGGACTCACTTCCCTAAAACCAGAACTAGTAGAAGACAGTTCATTCAAAATGTTCTCTTATTTCTTTTCTTTTCTTTCTTTCTTTTTTTTTTTTTTTTTTTTGTCAGTAATGGATATGGATTGGCCTTTGCATTGAACTACATTCCCATTCCTTTTTTGTGCTATATTTTGAGACAGGGCTCACTAAATTGCCACATTCCCTCCAGTTTGGGTTTCAGTTTGTGATCCTCTTGCCTCAGCCTCCCAGTGTACTGGGATAACAAGCACGCACCACCACACCTCGCTGCTCTCTCCCTTTTATCCAGTGTCTGAAATCCAGACTAAGCAAGTCAAAGGGAAGTCACTATACATGTGACAATATTCTTTTTGGCCTTGTGTAGCTGCAGGAAGCACATTCCTTAGCCATTTACTAATTTATCACCCATCAGCTCCAAATCCACCTTTTTCAACCTGCTACATGACACTTTTGGACCCATCTGTTAGGGATCATAGCTACATGTCCCCAAAGCCTCCTGCACTCATAGGTGGGACGTTGGGAGGTGACTAGATCATGGGCAGCTGGCATTGGGTTATGTGTGTGTGATGCTGGGTCAGCTCTCTTTATATCTGGGCGTGGTGTTAGGAGGTGGATCTTTGTAGGAAGAGGCAGGTCACTGGGCTTGATCTGGAGGTCTTACCTTGATCTCTCTGCTCACTGCCTACTCTGCCACCAGCTGTTTCCCACGGTGCCACATTGCTCTTCCATGCTGCCCTGCCTCAGAGCCAGCCACCTATGGACAGAAACCTCTACAGATGCTGAATCACAAACCCCTCTCCTTCTTTACCTTGTGGGTATTGTCCATGGTATCTCAACAATAGGAAAGTGAAGAAGATCCCACCAGAATCAGGAGAGATGATTCTGAAACTCGCTTCTTTGCACCCAAGGGCCAAAGAACAGCAAGTGCACTTGAGCATGAAATACCTCAGTGTTACCAGTATAATTAAGATCCAGGCCTGCATGGTGCTGATGTGGAACTAGGCAGGAGCAAATCTCCACCCTCAAAACCCAACAGCCCCTGAAGTTTCTTGGTCATATAGAAATAGGAAGCCAAGGACCAGCCAGATAGCTCAGCTCTGCTTAGGCAGAGCCCAGAGGCCCAAGTTTAATCCCAGCATGCTGAGCCAGCCCTGCCCCCAGGGAGCAGTGAGACAGTGATTGAGGCTGGGCCTGGTGGCATGCACCTATAATCCCAGCACTTGTTTTCTCCTGAAAAACGAGAATCACTACAAGTCTGATCTGTGTAGTGAGATCCTGTAGAGCCTATAGACTCTGTACCAAATACATAAAGAAAAAGAAGAAAGAAATAGGAAGCCAGCTCACATTTCTAATCCCAGCAGCCAAATCAGCTATCTTCTTCTTGCACCTGCCCAGCACAGGAAATCCAACCTGTGCCAGCCAGAAGGAGGAACTCCTGCAAGCCACCTGACAGGTACAGGATGCAGCAATGTCGCCTGCTTCCCCACCCTCCTCTGTCATGGAAATCATCTCTCAAGTCCTGTGGCAACAGGCACTTTGGATGTGGCAGCACCATATCTGGGGCTGTTTACCTGCATCCCTGTGTCAGCTGCATCCACACCCATGAAGCCCGTCAGCTGAGCACTTTCCTGGCTTATTCTCAGGGCAGGGCCTGCAGGTGCACTGCAGATGTCTGTGGCTAAAATGACTCAGGAGCATGCAGCACAGCTCTGACCTCAGCACGTCAGGCTGAGGCCCTGTGACCCTGGGGCTCCCAGCTGCCTGGAGATTGGCCCCATGAGAAAAGCAGGTGTGAGGCATTGAGGGCAGTGAAATGAGCTCTATTGTCTTTCTGACAATCCCTTCTTGGTTTCTCAACAGCCATCCTCAGTCCATTCCATGCAATTTCCTGTCCAGATCAAGAGTACAGCATGTCCCAGCTGTGGAAGTCTCGCTCAGACTGAATGTTGGCCACAGCACTTGTAAATCATTTATTCCACTGGCGACTCCCAGAGTGCTTCCTCCCAGGACCAGTTTTGCTGGGCTCTATATGTCTGAATGGTGTGAGCATTTCCTTTACACGCTCTTCTGCTCTCCTCCATGACCTCATGACCTCCTCATGACCACCTGGCATCCTTGCTGTGGTTACAGGTCTGTCCTGCATACCTGAGCTCAGGCCTAGGACAGCGCTGCAGCTCAGAAAGACAGAAGGAGTGCATGCTTCAAGTCCCTCTCCTTTGCATGAGGAGAACTCTACAGAAAGGGCTTGCATGCACAAGCCCTTTTTAGGAACTACTGTGGCTCAGGAAGCTGGATTTGGCACCAAAGACCATACTTCACCACTGCGCCAAGGCAATCTGCAATGAAGGCACGGTGTGCTGTAGGTGTTCAGTAAACAGGACCAGGAGTGGAGTCAGAAGTGGGACTCACAGGGAGGCGGGACAGATGAGCCCAGGCTGGCTCCAAAGACATTAGGGTAGCTGAAGTGAAGACTGATGGCACTGATGAAAGACAGTGCCCTCCAGCATCTTCTGTGGTCAGAGTCAGTGTTTTGTGCTCATGATGATTTCATTATAAAATTTTCTTAAACTCACAAAGATGTGGCAAAGTGAAAGAGCACCCAGGAAGAGCTGGAAACTCTGTCCTTCACTTGCTGTATCACCTGACCTCTGCAGGATGTACCTTTTAGACACAAGAGAAACAGTCCCGCTCAGCTAGGCAGGTGGAAATGGAATCTAAAGAGATGGAGTTAATAGCACCCAGGCCCAGCATGTGAGTGGGACTGCCCAGGGCCAACCAGATCCCAATTTGAACCAGAACTCAGGCCCAGCGTGTGAGTAGGACTGCTCAGGGCCCGCCAGAAACTCATTCCACCCAGCACCCAGCCCTGGCATGTGAGTGGAACTTCATCCATCAGACAGGCCCGCTGTGGAACCCTGCAGCGGAACTCCCTATAGAAAGGCTAGAGGCAAGACCCACCCAGCTGATCCAGGAGCAGAATATCTTACCAGACTGGCATAGCAGGTTCACTTCCAAGGGCTGCAGCAGGAAGAAGTGGAGCATAGTAGCCAGACCCAAGCAACACCCATCTGGACAACTATGAACTTGGTGAATCCAGACCTGGTACTAAGGTAAGAACTCTACCAAAGCTCTACACCAAAGGACAGAAGACTGTGATATACACAATGACAAAGAGAAAGAGCATTCTCGGACCCCGATCCAACCCAGAACAAATGCAGGAGACAATAGCATAGAAGAAATGTGAAATCACACACCTGAAATCTCTGAAATAATAGCATCTGAAGTAAAGAAACAACTGCAGAAAGGTATAGAAGAAATTAGATCAGAAATAATTTCTGAAGTTAAAAAAAGAAATGATAACAATAATGAAAGAAATACTAAGTGCTTCTAAAGAAAACACTGAAAAAAAAATAGAGGAGAATAGGAAAATGATGAAATCTTTGAATGAGCAATATAGGAAAGAAATAGAGTTCACAAAACAGATTCAAAGACGTATACAGAAAATTAAAATCTCAATCATAAGCTGGGACAACCATTTGAAAGAAAGTGAATATAGACGTTCAGACCTTTAAGACACTATTGCAGCTAGGGAAAAGGTAAGAAAAGATCTCTTAAAGACAACTAGGATACAGGAAAAAATAATTCAACATCTGCAAGATGATGCAAAGATGAACAATGTGGTCCTGTGAGATAGCTCAGTGGTCTAAAGTGCTTACTTAGGCAAGCTTAGGCAACCACAGGGACCACGGTTCAATGCCCAGCACCACATGCTGTGCCAGCCCCAACCCCAGGGCAGGCTGAGCCAACCATAATATAAAAAAAAAAAAAGATAAACAACATAAGACTAATAGGCATCAATGAGAAAGAAGGAGTCAATATAAATGATAGAAAAAGAATATAGGCAGAAGTTATAGCAGAAAACTTCCCAAATATGGGAAAACAACCAGACATTCAGATAACTGAAGCATATAGAACTCCAAATAACATCAACCCAATTAAAACCGCCCCCAGACACATAATAATCAAGATCCTAGAAATGCAACACAGGAACAGTATACTAAAAGCCACTAGAGAAAAGAAACAGGTCACATTTAAAGGAAAATCCATTAGAATAACAGCAGATTTCTCTTCACAAACCATCATGTCAAGAAGAGCATGGAGCAAAATATTTCAAGTCTTGCAAGAAAACAAACTCCAGGCCAGACTGATATATCTTACAAAAACTCTCTTTCAAGTTTAATGGAGAAGTGAAATACTTTCAGGACAAAAAACAACTAAAGAATTTCATGATGACAAAGCCAACCCTACACAGACTACTAAAAGATATTCTAGAGAGAGATGAAAATGACAACTCCATGAATGAGAATAGAAAGAACCCACCAAATAGGGCAAGTAATTAAACACAGGAGTAAAAGAGGTATACAAAAGCAGTCTCTCAGTTAGTCTTTTGTATACATCAGCAAAATATTTCCATCAGCATATTCTTCAAATGGACTTCTCCTG
>PVKN010010277.1:0-22816 GCA_004027915.1 Capromys pilorides
GGCAGCTGCGTGGCACAGAGACACTCAGGCTGCTTAGCGGCTCTAAAAGCAGAGTCAGTGCTGGGATTGAGAAGACAGTCAGGAAACCAAGTTCCAAGGCCTGGTTTCTTAAACTTTCTAGCTTTGAAAGTGTGAGCTTTCTTTCTTTCTTTCTTCTTTTTTTTTGTTTGTTTTTTTGAGACAGGGTCTCGCTATGTAGTCCAGGATGGCCTTGAGCTCACTTTTGTAGCCCAGGCTGGTCTCGAACTCGCACTGATCCTTCTGCCTCAGCCTCCCAAGTGCTAGGATTACAGGTGTGCACCACCACACCCAGCGTGAGCTGTTTCTTTTTTTTTTTTTTTTAATTTTATTTATTTATTTGTTTGCTTGTTGTGTTTGTTTGTTTCTTTATTTATTGATTTTGTGGCTGGCTCAGCCTGCCCTGGTGGTGGCGCTGGCGCAGCATGTGGTGCCGGGGATCGAACTGCAGTCCCCGCAGTTGCCTGAGCCCTCCTAAGCAGCGCTTTAGACCACTGAACCATCTCGCCGGCCTGTGAGCTGTTTCTTAAACTCTGAGAAACCTCATGTTTTCATCTGTGAAAGAGCCATTCATCCTCCATGTCCAAGTCTTCTTGGGAGCTTTGTGGAAGTGTCTGAAGTCCCTTAGCTCCCGTCCAGACACTCCTCTTCCTGGCTGGCTTGTTCTCCACATATGCACAGAAGAAGGCATATGGAGGACGGAGAACGAACGATGTGCAGAAGTCAGAAACTTAGGGCCAGCCAGATAGTTCAGCAGACTAATGCACCTACTTAGGCAGAGCGCAGCACCTGGGGTTCCATCTCCTGCATGCCGAGCTGGCCCTCCTGCCTGGGCACACTGAGATAGCAATTGAGACTGGGCGTGGTGGCGCGTACTTAGAATCCCCGCACTTGGGAGGCTGAAAACAGGAAGTTCACGAGTCTGATCTGTGTAGTGAGACCATGTAGACCCTGTCCTAAAATACAGGAAGGAAAAAAAAGGAAACTTGACACTTTGCCCAGCACATAGCTCATCAGAAACCAGGCGCCCACAGGAAGTGCAGCTCGGGCCCTGTGCGCTGTGGGCTCTGCTGCCCGCACGTTTGGTTGCCTCTCTTCCCCAAGCCTCAGTTCCCTTACCTATAAGACAGGAGTCGTCCCTCCAGGTCTTGGGCCACGTGTTCTGCAGATCGCTGGTGAATACAGTGATCAAGGTGCAGATGCTCAAGGTGCACATGTCGAGTGGGAAGATGCATGAAGAGCTTTGCCCTCGCAGACACGGCTCTGCAAAGAGGGCCAGGATGGGCCAGACTACCCGGCAGGGGCAACTTGGTGACCACTGCAGAAGGTCCTGCAGAGATCCCCCAGGCTTGTGAAGCCTGTTCTATACCTGCTCTGAGCTGAGCTGAGAATTGTCTTGTAGGTGGGATTGCCAGTCCTCCCCCAAGGCCTGGGAGTAGCCGCGCTGGCTGGGTGTCCATACTCTTGGGTATGACTACCTATCATTCACTTATTTACTGGCATCCTATCTTTTGCCAGGCAGAGCAGGTAGAGAGGATAACGAAGGAATATTCTTTCAGAATGGAGCAAGAGGTGGAGGGCCGGGCCACACCTAGGGCTACCCAGGCGCTTCAGGGTAGCAAAGGTGATGAACATGAGGCTACATAGCAAGGAAGCATAATTCTTTTTTTTTTTTGTCTTTTTGAGACAGGGTCTTGCTATGCAGTTCAGTTCGAACTCACACTGATCCTCCCAAGTGCTGGGATTACAGATGTGCGCCACCACTCCCGGCCGCATGTTCTTTGTGTTGTTCACTCTTTCTCTTTCCCTTCCTTCCTGTCTTTATGCCTTTCCACCTTTTCCTTTCTATTTTCTATATTATTATTATTATCTATTTAGTACGGAGTCTACAGGGTCTCACTATGTAGATCAGACTCATAGTGATTCTCCTGTTTTCAGCCTCCCAACCATTGGGATTACAGGCGAGTGCCACCATACTCAGCCTCAATTGCCAGGTGAGGGTGAGGCCAGCATGGCACACTGGGGATCGAACCCTAGCTGCTGAGCTCTGCCTAAGCAGGCACTTTAGTCTGCTGAGCCATCTGGCTGCCCTTCCCTTTCTTTATTCATTTCCCTCTGTTTTTCTTTCTGTCTTTCTCTCTCCCTCTCTCACTCCCTCCTCACTTTAAGAGGGGCCTCATTACACTGTCCAGGCTGTCCCCACTGTCCAGGGCCCAAGCAATCCTGCCTCTGCCCCCATAGCCTCTGGGTCTATGGACGTGGGCCACTGTGCCTGACCCACCGTGACCCCACTTCTGCAGGTTGTGCTCCAGTGGGGGAACTGTTTCAATTTGGCCAGATCTTCTGAGTTTTTTTTTTTTTAATGACTGATTGATTGCTTTGATACAGCATCTCACTACTCCTGTTTCAGCCTCCTCAGCACTGGGATTACAGACATGCGCCATGACACCCAGTTTTGGTGGCCGGCTCTGTGCAGGGGGGCGCACAGCATGCAGAACTGGGGTTCGGTGCTAGGTATCGAACCAGGTCCTTGCCCTTGCCAGGCAATTACTTAAACTACTGAACTATCTCCCTGGCCCTGAGAGTTTTTTAAAAGGAGCCAAAAGTTCAAACTTGTTTGGTAGTTTTTGTTTTTCAGTGCTGGTGATAGACACGGGGTCTCATGTGACAGCCTCAGCTTCTGTTAACTCTCTGCTGTCACCATCTTGACATTTTAAGTACCTTTTCTTTTTTTTTATTTTACAGTACAGGGGATTGAACTCAGGATCCTACACTTGCCAGGCAAGCGCTTATCCTACTGCGCTATCTCCCCAGCCCTGCTTATGTAACTTTTAAAGGGCACAAGATTTCATATTTCACTGGGCCCTGCAGCAGGACTGACAAGGAACGCCTCCAGGGCAGCATAAGGAGTACTTGCACATGTGTACGCATGTGTATTGGAGCTGTATGTCATATGTGAGTGTGAGCTTGTGAATGTGCAGTGTTCACAACACATCTAAATGTGTGTGATGCAGGATTGAGTGGGCTCATTTCTTTCTTCTTGCTGGAGATTGAACCCACGGCCTTGAGCATGCCAAGTAAGCTTTACCACTGACGTGCATTTTGTATTTTCTGTCCATTGAGGTAGGTGTGTGTGTGAGAAAGAGAGACAGAGAGAGGCAGGTGAGAGATGTGCAAGGATGTGTTGCATTGTGTGTACAAATGTGTCTGTGTGGTATGGGGGGCAGGCAGGGAGTCACGGGACAGTGTGGCAAACGCTGACCTCACATTGCCTTCGCTCTGGATGGACACACTATGGTGAGTAAGCCCTGTACTTGCCCAGGGGCTGCTCAGCCAACCCAGTAGAGAGGGAGATGTGCAAACAGATAACTGGAATAAAGGAGCAGGCTGAAATAAGCCCCTCAATAAATACTCCACCTCTTCACGTACTTCACCAGGAGATCCTCAGAGCCAGATTTCCCCTGAATCAGTGGGGTGGGGCTGTGGGCATCTGGTAACAGTCTTCTGGGGGGTGCTCCCAGTCCCCCTGGACCAACCTTCCCCCCAGGGCACACCCAAACACTGAGAAGTGACCTCCCCTCTACCAGCACAGCCACACACCCAGTCCCACAGGAGTTGATAAGAGACGACCTGCAGCTTAGGGCAGGATATAAACAGCCTAGCCCCACCCCTACCCCACCCTGACACACCCCAGGGGCAGGCAGGTAAGAGATGGGGCCCTCCTTTGGGCTGCTGTGAACTGGGGTGAGGAGATCTGGCTCCCCAAGAGCCCCCCTCAGTTGTCACCCTAATCTGCAGGTCACCTTAAGGGGCAGAGGGGGAGGTAGAGAACAAGGTGAGGAGAGAGACAATGGGATGAGAAAGGTGGGTTTTTCTTTTTTTTTCCCCTCCAGGTTCTGTCTGGGGCTGGCCAAAGGAATGCTGGATACCAGGTCCCCTGGCCCATGACCTGGGCCAGCCTTTAACCTCAGTAAAATGGGGACACCCAATCTCCTCAATGTGCTCTGAGGCAGATCCAGTGAGATAATGGGATGTAGAAAGCGCCTCACAAACGGGAAGCAGGACAAGGGTCAGCCCGCGCCCCAACCTTAAGGCTCCCACCTTCCCCATGTGGCTCCTTGTTGAAACTGCTTGTTAGAAATCTTGTAGCTGCAAAACAGGACCAAGGGAGGCTCAGCAAAGGCAGCGAGGGATCCAAAAGCCCAGCACCCTTTCTTGGCCAGGTGACCCTAGGCAGCACTGGGTCACTGTCTTTGGCATGTCAGACCCTGAAGATAACGTGAGGCAGAAGTAGCCCAGCGTGGAGCACACACAGATTCTCAGGAAGTGAGGTCACTCTCAGGCTCAGTAGCTTGGTCAGCATGGGAATTAGGCTGGCTAAACCTCCATCCTTGGCCGCTGCCCAGCATGGCCAACTTGCTTCCACTTCAGAAGGGAAATGTAAGGACAACTCTTTCCATAATGGCTGAGGACAGTTCAAGATTATTTCATGATTCCAGCATTGTCGCCAATAAATCTGCTTTATCTGTATCCTTCAGTGAATAACCTGGAACTTCCAAGACAACCGAGCGGTATGCCGCACTTGGCACCACCTGAGAGCTACCCCTCCTAGCAGGCCTCTAGAGTCCCCCCAGTGAAACGTCTTCTCTAAAGCCAGACATGCTATCACAGTGGATGGAAGAGTAACAGTTCTGGAATCTGCAGAGGAAGTTCCAAGTTGATGACGTTCGAGGTGCTCCCAGGGATGGGCTAAAGGACAAAGCGAAGGTACGATTACCAAGGCTCTGACTCTGTCGGCCCGGAGGTTACAGCCCTCTCTCTGGGAGATGAGACAAGGCAGTGGCGTTGAACACGGAGCTTGGCAGAGGCGGGCTGTCAGCAGCTACTCCCTCCCTCGTTCTTTTTCAGCAAGTACTCATCTCCATTTTGCTTTTTTCCTCCCTTTACCAGATCAGAACTTTGATTTCATTTCACACACAAAAGCCAGGACTCATATTACAGATATCAGCTTGAAGCCAACTTGGCTGGCATGCAGAAGCATCTATTTATTCCACAAGGCTGGACATGCAATTCTAGACTTCCTAGAGAATGTCAGGTCCAAACCTCTATCTTACAAAAAGCAGCCGCAGAGGACACACTCTGCCAAGGTCACGGCGCCCATGTGCTGGGGCACGACAGCCTGGTCTCAACTTCCTGCGCGTGTGCCTGCTTAAGTGAAGTCTTACAGCTCCGTCCTTACCACCGCCTTGCTTGTTCTTTGCCCCACTCCCAACTCCCAGCCAAGGAGCCAGGACATCCACACCCTGCCCACCCTCCTGCCACGGAAAGCACAGCGGGAAGACAGAGGTTAGAAAAAGCCCAGAGGGCACTTTATTGGAGGACTCTACCTCCATTCACAGGAGAAAGGAACCAGAACCCCAACCTGAGGGTTCCAGTAGGATTCACCCCCACTACTTTTGATGGCCTAATCATTGGTATAGAATAGTCTGGCCAACAGCATTTAGAGGGAGGAATCAGGAATGGGAGTGTTTTAGAAAAAATAGACTTCTATGTACATCTGACATATTTATAGCGCATAAATTAGGGATGCTCTGATCCCCGCCTCTGGAGCCCAAGCACTGAGCAGGGAGGTGTGGAAGCCAATCCAGGAGGAGGCGCTGAAAGTCACAGCCTTGTCCAGCCATGCTTTGGCCTCTCCTGGCTTCCTCGGCAGAGTCCAGGCAGGAGGAAGGCAGGGTCCACAGTCAGCGTTGGGACTGCAAGGAGCCACATGGGCACAAGTCCCTTCAGACCCCAGAGCTTGTATTCCAAGAAGGCAGGGGGGAAAAAGGCCATGAGCTCCAGGTCCTGGGCCGTGCTGCTCCTGGTCTTCAGCTCCTCACAGCAGCACAAGGAGAGAGTCCGCAGGGGAGGGAAGGGGTGTCTGGCCTCCGGTCCTCCAGGAACCTCGGGCTCCAGTCTAGTCTGTGTGGCTTTGGTCTCAGTGTAGTTAAGATCTTTACTTCCGACTCTCCACAACCTCTTCCTCCTTCCAGCCACTGGAGTTTTTGCCGAATTTGTAGACAAGCCGCCGGCCATCTACCCTCTCCAGGATCTCTCGTTTGTAGTAGTACCTGGGTGGGGATGAGGTTGTCAGGGAGTCAGCAGGAGACCTGCACTGCTGCCATGGGCCCAGGAGTTCTCACTGAGCTGGCCCTCTCGTTCTGACCCTGGCCAAACTCCCTTTACTCTTCTCACTAGTTACCACTACGCTGGCTTAGCATCCCATCCAGCGCCCTACTTCTTACCTTGTTTCTTTTTTCCCTGGTACTGGAAATTAATCCAAGCTCTTCACACTGAGCTCTCTTCTTCTTCTTCTTCTTCTTCTTTTTCTTTTCTTTTTTTTTTTTTTTTTTTTATAGAAATAGTCTTGCTAAGTTGCTAACTTAACTCAGGCTGGGTTAAAACTTTCCATCTTCCTGCCTCAGCCTCCCACGGTGTTGGAATAAAGGTATGCACACCACCACACCCAGCTTGTACTTATTCCATTGTATTTTGTGACTGTGTCTTTGAGCAGGAATATAGGTCTGGCAAGGACCCCAGAGACGACCTGCTTTGCCCTGATGGCTCTAAGATCCTTTCATGGGATGAGCCTCGCAGACAATGCAGCAACACTGCTGAGTGTGTCTTGCCCACCACACACCTGCCTGCCTGCCCTCCTGGTACTTTCTCCGTGCTGTCACTGGAGCCACGGAACAGGCCAAGGCTGCCCTCGTCCTCACTCTGCAGGATGCACTGGTCACCTATAGCTCAGTGCTAGCTGGAGGGCAGGGCAGCACAAACAACTGTCCTGGCTGGGAGGTCTATGGCCACCAGCTCACCCACCTCATGGCCCGGCTCAGCTTCTCATAGGTCATGTTGCTGTTCTTCTTCTTTTGGCCCCAAAGTTGGGCCACAGCTTCAGAACGCAGGAACTTGAAGACACCCTCGTGCCGATTCTCCCATTTCATGAGGCCCTCATTGAGCTCCGGGTGGATGAGGATGTCACGGATAAACTCCCACAGGTGGGTGCCCCTGGGTGCTGTAAGGACCATGGCCCGCCCCGTTAGCTGGTTCCAGGGGTCTCCTCACCCAGCTGGCCCAACCCATCCCAGCACACTGATGACCCGTGGCCAGCACACAGTCCAGGTCCCCAGTGCACCCAAGTGGATGCCTCCCTCCTTGGCTCCCCTTAGACTGACTGTCACTGGCTGAGCTGTCCGGCTTTGTGATGTGCATGATGCCTAAGACCACCCACGACTCTCAGTGCTCTTGGGTCTGTAGGAGCCACAGTGAGAGCTAGCACTCAAACTGCTGTCAAGAGTTGCCAAGTACAGGGACGGAGGACCAGCCCCAGCCTTTGGTCCAGGGACAGCTTCCTGGAAAAATAACCCGTGAGGGTCATGAAGAGCAGGGAGCCCTATGTGCACGTGTGTGGATATAAGAGACAAAGGGAGGCCAGAAAGCGCTTTGGGCGCTCTCCCAGGGTGCCCAGCAGCCAGAACACTCACTGCCTGAGGGCCCGGTGCAGCCCTTAGCAGGCTGGTGGTGGCGTCCCAGCCCACGTGACCCTCGGGGCCACCTGAGCAGACTCCTCCCTCACTCCCAAGAGGAAGCGTGGTCAAATGCAGAGAACTGGAGTGCGTGGGTGAGAAAGCTCTTGGCAAGCCTGGGCCTCCTCCGTGAGCCTCAGTTTCCCTTTCCTCTCTACAGCCTCTGCAGCGAGGTCATCAATGCTTGAGCCCTCCCTAAGATGCTCAGCAGTACTCGAGCATAATGGGAGGGCGGCCACTGAGGGGCCAGGGGTGCACCGCATCGCCCGCCCTTGCCCACGGGCTCACCGTGTTTGTTCTTCTTGCCCTCCAGGCACTCCCAGTACTCTTTGCTCAGCTTCCGGGGCCGGCCCCGTTTCCGCTTTCCGTGCTTCAGTTCTCCCTTCTTATAGTCAGGAAACCCATCTGCCAGGAGGGGAGAGATCAGGCAGGGTGAGGTAGCAGGAAAGGGGCATTGAAGAGGGTAGAGGGTGGCCCCCAGCAGGCAGGGCCTCACCTCTGGGGAACAGCTTGCTGTCGGTGGAGTCCAAGTCCACGTCGCTTCCCCCATAGTCTGAAGAATGAGAGCTCTGAGGAGTACCGGTGCCTGGGTTGGGGTTGGAGGTGCAGAGTGAGTGTCCTGGCCCGGGCTGGACCCAGGCGGTCAGCAGGAGGGGCACTACCCAGACTATTTACCTGCAGTAGAGGTCTCAGAGCAGCCTGGGGAGGGTGCCCCAGTGCCATAGCTGGGGGCGTAGTAGGGGCTGGCCTGGTAGCTGTCCTCCATCACCTCTGGCAGCTCCTGGGCACGGGGGCTTCTCTGGTCTGGAAAGAGGAGCAAATTTGGTGAGGGCCCAGGGGATCTGCAGGGGCAGATGCGACTGCTAGTTGTCGGAAGGACTCACTGCTGGGACTTCTCCAGTTGGGGAGAAGTCTGTGAGGGTGGCATCAGGAGCATTCTGGGATGAGGCAGGACGGAGTCGGGAGGAAAGGAGAGAACCGGTTCTCACCGAATGAGCCTGGGTTTCCAGCAGCCTCCTGCAAGGGCACTCCGCTGTCCTTCTCCAGCATTTCAATGATCCAGCTGAGTTCATCACAAGCCTTGGAAGCTGATAAGGAGGGAGGAGTCACCCTCACCCCTCCCTCGGGGGCTCCCTCCAGCAGCACCCTCTAGCGGCGGGCTTGGGGTCCAGCCCAGGGCCAGCCCTCCCCTTTGGCTCCCAGGTCCCTTGGCTACCACTGGGCTTGGCCACTCCTACCCTAAGCCTGAACTCACTGAGATCCTGTAGCTGGGCATGGAGCTGGTCCCCCAGAGGCCCAAAGACCAGCCGTAGCTCCTCGAGGGCGCAACTGCACAGTGTGGCCCCATCCATGTCACACCTCGAGAAGTCAATGGAGCTGGCGTCATACTTGTTCTTTTCTACTTGGTAGCTGATCCAGTCCAGAACTTGGGCCTTCGACCAGAATTGCGGCTGCTCCCCTGACCAGCTGGCCTCCTCTGCAGGCCAGAACAGCGACAGGCTTAGCCATGGCTGTACAGGGACACACAGCCCCATTTCCAGCATCCCTGAGAGATCTCCCCTCGAACAGCACTTGCAGGACAAGGGGCAGATGACTCAGTGTCCAGACCCTCAGCCGGCTGTCGCCACAGCGCCCCATCCAACAGGCTCTTGGGCCAGTATCTCCCTCGTCCCAGAAGGCACCCATTTCATTTCACCCACCAGGGCCCTCCAGCGACGTCTGGGGGTTGCCCAGGGTCAGCACCAAGTCATCAGGTCCGAAGGTGGCAGCAGGGGGAATAGAGGCCAGGCTGGGGTCCTCTGAGCTGTACATAGCACTGAAGTAGTTGCTAAAAATGTTGCTAATCTCACAGGTTGCAGCCATGAGGCCACCTAGGGAGAAGAGACAGGTTGGTGAGGGTGTTGGGGGGTCCTCCTGGTACAGTCCTGGCTACTCTGTCCGGTCCTGGAGGACAGGAAGGCACAGGGACCCTCTCCTCAAAGGGATATCTAAACCAGGATTAGTGGCACATGTCTGGTCTTCAGGAGGCTGAAACAGACTTGCCATGTTCAAGGCCAGCCTGAACTATTAGGATAGCCCCTGATTCAAAAACGAAGAGTGCTGGGTCTACGAGCCAAGTGGGGCCACTGTACCCTGTGCCAGTTGATCCTCCTCATACTACCTGGACCCTTAGCCACAGCAGACAAGTCATGGTCACCTAGTCCGCTGCCTACAGGTAATCTCTCCGTTCCTGTCCCTCTGTTGCACTGTGAGACTGCAGGGGACCTATGTGAGCTCAGTTGTTACACGTCTGCTCAGGCAAATGCAATCAGGTGCAGGGGACCAGAGCTCAATCCCCAGCTCGACAAGTCTTTCTGACCCACCCTTAAGGCAGCCTAAGCAAGCCCCCCCCCCGCCACCCGCCAAAAAAAATCCCTCCACTGTGAGATTGCAGATGAGAGTGGGCATCATCTCACTGTACATCCACTAGACCCGTTTCCCAAGGCGGGGAGGGGGAACACGACAGGTAGGAGCCCTACCTGTGCAGATGTGGCAGGCAGACAGGGTGGCTTCGGAGGTCACAGGTGACAGAGAAACCTAGACAGCAGTAAACTCCACCAGGGAGCAGCGCAGAAACTGGCGGCCGTGCGCCCCCACCCGCCCTAAATAGAGCCGCGCGGGAGCTCCTCCCAGGGCCAAACCTTCGAGGCGGCAGAAACCTGAGCTGGTGGCTCATTGGATAGAGGGGATTTCCTGGCCTTCAGACTGGGCTCCTGGCCCCCGGTGATTTGCATAGTAGGTGCCACTTGGCCCAGGTCCTAGCAGGCGGTGCTGGGAAATCAGGCCAGGCTGGTTTAATGATTGTCAGAGTCTGTCATCTTGCACCCTGTGGGGTTGGGCCCAGGGCACCGGGCTGGGCAGGTGGCGGGAACATCGCTGGGGTGGGCACCTGTGCTTTGGTTTGCTCTCTGACTCAGGACGTTTCTGGTGGGAGCCAGGTCAGGGATGGGCTAGGCAGGAAGCAGTGTAAGTGGAGGAAACCTGGAACCCTGGGTGGAGGTCTGGGACAAAGGGCCTCACGGCAGGGAGGTTACTGAAGTTGAGGGATTTTCTCTACAGCACCAGAAGATGGGGTATGGGCTGGAAGACTCCAGGCTCCACGCTGAGCAACTCATGGGCCACTGGGTATGACCAGGCTGCCAGACTAACCCTGGGATTCAGGGGCCCTGGCCCTAGGACCTTCTCAGGCATTCCGTTGTCACGTAGCACTGTCTGCCTCGACCCCACCCAAGCAATAGGTTGCTGTAGCCCTTCTGGGGAGGCCTAGCCTCCCTTGGAAGCACTTCGCTGGGTACCTGATGGAGGCCCTGCTGCCTAAAGGGCTGCTGGAGGCCCTGGAATCCCCTTGGACACATTTCTCCCCTGCAGTTCAGTCCCTGGTCCAGTGGATCCCCCAGTTCGCCAGTTCATGCTGCTGACCTCTAGTGGCCAGAAGCTAGTAGGACCTGGCATTGAGTACGTAGCACTGTACATTTTACAGTAGTTTACTATAGACCAAGCACTTTTTGTTCGGGTTTTATTTGGCGACAGGGTTTCAGTATGTAGTGCAGACTTGAACTCAAGGCAATAGTCCTGCCTCAACCTCCAAGTGCTGGGATTAGAAGTGTGTGGCACCACACCCAGGGACCAAGAGCTTTTAACATAAAAATGCTCGGACCAAAAAAAAAAAAAAAAATGGTGGTAGCAATATACAGGTATCCTCATGGCCTGCTCCAGGCTACCCTGAGTTAGATAACAATGGAGGAATCCTTTACCTTGGACCCTGTGCCTCTGGCTGAGCCCTGGCCTCCTCTATGGGCAGAGTGAATCCTGCCTACTGCATTTGTGGTTCTATGAGCTGAACCCCAAATCAGAGGGACTGGTTCCTACAGAAACCCCACTCCCCCAGCAGGAGTAACAGGGTAGATATTCAAATCCAGTGTCTGCATCTATGTGGTATTGGGCAAGATTCTGCACATTAGTTTCTCTTGTAAGAAATGAGGCTGAGGCTGTGCCAGCCCTGGTGGGGCACACACCTGTAATCACAGCTCTTGGGAGGCTGAGGCAGGAGGATCTCCATGAGTTCAAGTCAGCTAGACTGAACTATATACCAAGATGCTGGCAAAAGAAAAAAGATTGTAGCTGGGCATGGATGCCCAGTGGAGCCAAGCCTGGGTAATTTAGCAAGACCTTGTGTCAAAATGAAATAAAACCAGATACCAGGCATGGCAGCAATTGAGGCAGGAGGATGGCTGTCAAGGCTGGCTTGAACTACACAGTGAGATCCTGTCTCAAAAAAAAAAAAAAAAGCTAGGGTTATAATTCAGTGTCATAAGTAGCTGCCTAGCAAGTTCAATTCTCGGGACCAAAAATGGAAAAAAAAGGAAGAAAAACAAACAACAAAACAAAAAATAATCAAAATAAAAGGCTGGGGGCTACAGTTCAGTGGCAGATAGTTTATCTTGCAAGTGTGGGGTCCTGGATTCAATCCCCAGTTCTAGAAAAAAAAAATTAATTTGGATTTAATAGTTGCTAAAGTCTCTTCTAGCTAATTTTTGCTTGGTATTCGGTTTGGTTGTGTTTTGTTTGCATTGCCGGATCCGGGCTAGGGCGTGGCTCACACTGGCCAAGAGCTCCACCGGGAGCTACACCCCCAGCCCCAAGCTAGCCTTTTATGATTCTGAGGGAAGATTTGTATGTCTCTCCTCCCAGCCCGTCAGCCCTTCATTAACATCTCAGTCCCCGTAGGTTAGCAGGTATCTCAAACAAAACGCGGACTCCTCCTTCAGGTCTCTCCTCTAACTGGAAAGCCCAAACACTAGCGAATTCCTCCTCTTCCTTGTCTAAGCCCCTGGGTACCAGGGAGAGAAGCAGATGACGTCCAGAGGCCCTTCTGACTGGCCCGGGGTGGCTGGAGGGCCAGGGCTCTGGGTCGGATTTTTCCCCAGCGCTTCAGGGGCCCTCCCCGCGCCCGAGGCGGGCACACCTTCTGCCCAGTCACTCGCCCTGGAATGCAGGGGAACCGGCTCCGCCCCGGTGCTCACGTGCTCCTTGCCCCGCAGAGCACCTGGCCGCAGAGACTGCAGCTGCGCGGAGCCGCTGGCCGTGTGGCACAGGGCTTGAGCTCCGCTGCCTTCCTAGGGCTTCCCCGCGGCCTCGGCCGAGCAGAGCCTATTCTGTAGGCCCGCATCCTGCTACCGAGCCACCGAGGAGAAAATGGGCGAGAGGGGTGCAGAGGGGCCTGCACGCCCGCGCAGGCGGCATGGAGTGCCCCCGCTTCCCTGCCACAGCCTCCTTGCCAGGGTGGCGCAGCTTCTTGGGTGTGGGCGCTAGCACTAAGAAAGGACAGGCCACCCAGGAGGAGCCCAGGCACGGGGCAAGGCGAGACAGGGCAAGCAGCCTGAGGCCAGCGCGGATGCTGCAGGGGTCTCCAAGAAGGGAAGTGGCTAAAGTGTCAGCTGCAAGGTGTGAGGGAGGGGCACCGATGTGCATGGCCCTAGAACAGTCCTTGCTGGGACACCCTGATGTGGCAGAACAGCCCTAGAAGAGCTGCGAAGCTGTTTGCCATCCATGTGCCCTGGCTCTGAAAACTTTTCTGGTCCATTTCCCCAACCCCATGGATGAGGCTCGCAGGGTAAAATCTCCCTTCGTTCCACTTCTTGGCTTAGTCTAAGACTAACAGCCACCCGACTTACAAATTCTCCTTCCCAACCGCATGCAGGTGCAGGGAAGCCCATGGGCAGAGCTACAGTAGACAGTGATCAGGGGCCCCTGTATTTAAGAAAGGCAATTTAAATACACTTCAGCATTCCTTCCAAATCTCCCCTCAGCTCGCTCTTAAACCTACGGTGCAAGCACCAAGAAATCAGAATTGAGAGCCAAGCTTTAAACAGACTCTTCTAATCAGTGCATGACTAGTAATCTAGCTGGGCATGGTGGTGTACATCACCACCCTAGCACAGAGTGGCTGAGGTAGGAGGATCCCAAGTTCTAACCCCGCAGGCTGGGGAGATAGCTCAGCAGGATAAGCACTTGCCTGGCAAACATGAGGTGCTGAGTTTGATCCCCAGTACCAAAAACAAAACAAAAAAAACAAGTTCTAACCCAGCCTGGGCAATTTGAGTGACTTCGAAAAACCCTATCTCGGGGCCGGTGAGATGGTGCAGTGGTCTAAGCACCTGCTTCGGCAAGTTTAGGCAAGCTTAGGCAAGCTTAGGCAACCACAGGGTCCACATGTCGATTCCCGGCACCACATGCTGCGCCAGCCCCAACCCCAGTGCAGGCTGAGCCAGTCATAATGTAAAAAAGATAAATAAAATAAAATATGACTTTAAAAAATGAAAAACCCTATCTCAAAAAGAGAGGAGACCAGGATGTAGCTCAGTGTGAAAGCTCTGGGATCAACCTCCACTATCACAAAGAAAAGAAATACAGAAAGATGGGGGAGAGAAAACCATTAAGAAACGCTGTGTGCGTGTGCAAGTGATGGGAGCTATTCGCCTTAGCTTCTTCCCTGCAATGGCCATGACAAGGCCAGATGCTTTTCATAGGCTTCTGTGGGGACCCTGTGTCCTTCAGCCTGAGAATTCCATTTCCCTCCTATACTAGGGACAGAAGTTGGCTTTTCGCACTGAGCTTAAGTCCAGCCCTTTTTAAAATTTTTAGCTAGAGGGGCCGGGGAAATAGCTCTGTGGCACAAGTGCCTGCCTGGCAAGTGCAAGGTTATGAGTTTGAACCCCGGTTCCACAAAAAACAAACAAACAAACAAAAAAAACCAGCCTGGTCTACACAGTGAGCTCAAGGCCAGCCTGAGTTGTATAGTGAGACTCTGTCTCAAAAAGACAAAAAAAAAAAAGTAAAATTTTGAGCTAGGCTTGATGGTACCTGCCTATAATCCTATCACACAGGAGGCTGAGGCAGGCTTGCTGGGAGGATCAAGCCAGCCTGGGCTCCACAGTGCATTCAAGGCCAGCCTGAACCACATAGCACAAAAAGTCTCAAAAAAATGAAAAAATGGGGGCTAAGAAGGCAGCCTGGCAGTCTAAGCTGCTTGGCAAGCACAAGGGACCTGGGTTTGAACCTTGGTACTGCATGCTATGCCAGCTGAATGACACTGGGCTTGGTGGTATGTGCCCGTAATCCCAGTGCTGCGGAGGCCGAGACACGATGATCAGTATGAGTTTAGTTGTGTAGCAAGACCCTGTACCAAATAAATAAATAAATAATAAAATTAAAATTAAAATGTGAGACAAAGTCTCGATCAAGTTGCTCAAACTTGGCTCTAATGCCCCAACCTCCCAGAGTCCTGGGGTTATAGGCACGTGCCACCAAGTACATACTCAGCCTGCTGGCTCCTTAAGGACAAGAGAATACTGAGCACTGTCACCCCAAGTTACCACCTTCTCTGAATCCTCATACATGGAGATCCAGGAGCCCTGATAGAAAAACTTAACAGCCACTCAATCTTTAACTACAACTCACCTAGTTTTTGTTCAAAAACATTTATTAAAGAAAGACTCATCTCTGCTTTTCCCTGGAGACCAAAGTAGATGGAGAGGAGATCAACTCCCCTGACACCACCAGCAGCCTGTCCAAGGGAGCCAGGAGCTGCAGGAAGGACTTCTGTCTCAGGGCTCAGTGAACCAGATGCGCTCACCCGAGCCGAGGCCCCAGATGCTCAGACCCTGGCGCCCAGAGGGGGGTCAGTCCTCTGGGGACAGACACTTTAGAGTATGAACTCGGGTACTAGAAGCTGGGAACAATGATCCCACAACCCTGCAAAGTTTGAAGAGACAGAAGCTGCTTGCATGTGTGAGCCCCTAGCTGCCTTTGGGCTCCAGGATCTGCTGAATGTAGTTGACAACATTGCTGTGGAGCTGGGAGGCGGTAGCGGCAAAGGTCTCCTTGGCTAGTGTCTGGGCCGCCGAGCTGCCGGCCATCATGGCGTGGTACAGTGGCAGGGTATACTTCTGCTTCCCCTGCAAGAAACACACACGTGTCTTCAGCAGTGCGCTCGGTGGGTGCGGGGGTCTAACAGTGGGCACGTCGGGTGTCACAAGGACTTGGGATCAGAGCTGCCAAGACGCCTCTGAGATAGGCGCTCTGATTTTGGCCTCTTCTCAGAGGACAAAGCGCCACAAAAACATAGGGCCATCCTTGCCCCACAAAACGGACCAGAAGGCTGACACAAGAAGAGGACAACTTTGGGAGGCTGGCAGTAGCCGGCCACCAAGGTATGGCGCCATTAAAGACTGCAGCATATAAAGCCCAGGACCATGGAAGGCCAACTGCAGTCTGGCAAATGAAAGCCCACAGTCAGCTTCACATAACTAAGACAGCACCATCACAGGTTCCCAAACTCGAGGCCTGGCCAGGGACTCCCAGAGATTGGGATGTCAAGAGATGCACCACTCTCCAGGTTCTGAGCACGGCCTTGCGTCCAGCCTGCCACTCCCTGCTCTGAAATTCAGTGCTGCCATCCACTCACTCACCTTGGTGTCCGTCCCTGCCCAGCAGGACCACTCGCACAGTGACATGAGAGCCAACTGCTATGTGAGCTGCTGCCCAGCCCCAGAACTTCCCTGGGGGCAGGGACCTTTACTATCTCACCCTTCACTCCCTGTGCCCATCCCCTTCCCACTGTGCATTTTCCCCATGACTGGACCCCGTATCGGCACTGCCTTCCTTTCCAGTTCTGAGTTAACTCCAACCAGCCTCTGTCCCTCGGGCCTCACCAGCTGATTTGCAAAAAGCTCCCTGCAGGCTTCCGTTTTTCCCCAGGACAATGCCTCCAGGAGCCACACTCATACCAAGGTGATCAGCACCCACTCCAGGGGTCACTGGGCCCCTGCTCCTAACTCAGACCCACAAGGCTACGACAAGGCTCTGCCTGCAGGATGACCTCAAGCTAGCGCACAGTCCTAGCGTAGCACACGGTCGAACTCAGGGGACAGGCAGGGGGTGTGGCCCACCTGGCTCTGCAGGAACTCCTGTACTTTCCAGAAATCCTCCTGATGGTCATTCTTAAAGACAATCTGGCCCCATCGCAGCCGAAGCTCTGCATTCCTGGCGTTGGAGATGGCTGGGTACGTCTCTCCGAGTTTCTTCACATTCCCTGGGAAAAAAAAAAAAAAAGCTGTTAATGAACAGGAGGAGCAGCCAAGCACTCTACTTTAAGGCTTTCTAGAAACTCTGGGAAAAAAGGTCTAGGAGGTTCCTGGTCTCTGCCCATTTTATGCTCCAGAAAGGCAGTATTCTGGTGTCATGTTTACCAAATGTCTCTCAGTCTTACTGCAGACTTTATGCTCTTGTCATTCAACTTTCCTTCCTGGAGTAAAACACATGCTTTCCTCTCAAAGGTTTTCTCCCCTTCCTTTGTCTTTTTTTTTTTTGGTGGTACTGGGGACTGAACCCAGGCCCTCCTCACACGTGACCTACCACTGAGCTATACCCTATTCAATTATTTTTGGAAACAGGGTTTCACTGAGTTGCCCAGGCTGGCCTGGAACTTCAGATCTTTCAGCCTCAGCTCTGAGTAGCTGGCATTACAGGTGTGTGCTGTAATGCCTGGCTTCCACTTTTTCTAATATTTGCTTTTAAAAATATTCCCCACTTCTTCTACCACAAAACCTGCCAAGTTCATCTGAACTTTAAATGATTTTCACCCCTGGGTGAATATTATTTCTGACTGAGCAGCAACAAAGGATTAATGGTTAAGAGCTTCGGATGACTAGGTTCAAATCCCAGCCCAACTATTAGGCTGGGTGACCTATTTGTGCCTGCAGTTCATTTTGTTACCTGGGGATCACAGTCCCGCCTACAAGAGTGGTTACAGGGATTAAAGGACCTAAGGGACGAACAGAGCCTACGAGAGCAGCACAGCCGGAGGACCAAGCAACGCCAAGGTTTGTTCTTTTGTTCCCTGTGGCACTCCTACATCTAAGCCCTTCTGATGACACATTCTGTGCGAAGTGCCAGCCTGGCGTCACCTCCAGGCAAGATTCACAACTGTTCCTGAGCCTCCCTCTGGACACAAGGAGCTTCATTCAGCTGTCTAAGTAATAACGTACTTCGCTTACCAGGAGGGAGAGGGGATTTTTGGAGGAGCTTATCTAGGAAGTAGATCAGCTGGTAGGTCTTCCAGGTAGAGATGTCCACAGCTTCGATGGCCTGCATGTCCAGCTCCTTGGTCACCCACAGCTGGGCCAGCTCCTCAGCTGGCTTCATGAGTGAGTCCCCCGGGGAGAGGTCAGGGAGGTAGGGGGGCCAGCCAGGGGCATTCAGCCAGCGATCAAACTCAAAACCTGATAGGTAGGAGATGTTGTCAGGGGTCTCCAGCTTGGGTCAGCTTACCCAAGAAACCTCAAACTCCTTCCTCCTTCCACCTCAAACTTTCTTCAGCAGCCAATGAAGGTGCCCACACAACTACTACTACAAGGTCCTGCTAGGGTGACACCTAGAACTGCCACGGAAAGACTGGACTGTGGTCATCTCTACTGGGAAAGTGGTTTTGCCTGTAAATAAACATTATGTCATCACAGCCATGTTAACAGAGGCTTTCTCAGCTGGACTCAAGTTCATGGTCTTTCGATCACCACAAGAGCACTGTGCTCAGTTAAGCACCAGCGCCCCAAGATAAGCTGCCATGAACCAGCTGGGAGGCCAAGGGCACAGGACTCTGCCTCTCAGCACCTCTGTTTCTCTGTAAAACGGGGGTGACAGGCCCTGCCTTGGTTGACAGTTGTGAAGATTTAATGAGCAAATACAGATTAACAGTTTGCTTGATGCATAGTAAGCACTCAGTGACTATGAACTACTATTAGCTACACAGGGTCATGCCCTTGAAACACAGGCCTCCCACCAGGGCCTGACCAATCCCAGCTGCTGAGGAGGCCGGCTTTACCAAACCCAGTGAGTGACTCAGGGGGCACAGCACGGTACAGCACAGGGGTGTGCCTTGCCACAACAGGACATTCTCTTCTGTTTGAGGAAGCAGCGCCTCCAGAGCTGACACCAGGGCCACATGAGCTCACACTGCTGACCATTACTGCCTGGGAGTTTGGGCAACGGCAACAACAGCAGATCTCTGAGCAGAGACAAGGGTCTGAGTATGTCCAGGTGTGGCGCCTCAAGAGGAGAGGGGAGTCAGGAAGCGAAATGAGAGAAAGCGACACAGAGCAGGATCAAGAGAAATCTAATTCTAATTACCAGCCTCATTCTGGCACAGTGGACTGACCCTGGGAGTGCTGAGCTGGTTGCACCCCGAGACCCAGTCTTTGTGGGCCCAGACCTGGACCTGGGCCTCTAGGCTTGCTCCCCACAGGACGCTTAACAGAGAACTTAACACCTACCAAGTAAAGTTGGTTTGGTAGAGTTGGCCTCCTTGGCAGCTGGAATTGGCCTTTAACAGAGAACTTTGAACCCACACTTCCCAACCTGCCTTGGTCTCTCACAGTCTCCAAGAAGCCTGTGGACCATTCCTTGCTTACCTGGAATGGAATCCACTTTCCTTTCCTTCAGCTCAGGGAAATACTCCAAGTAGAATTCCAGAAAGTCATCGGCTAAGATACTCTGGAATTTAAACTCATCCACATAGGCCTGTGGGAAAGGAGGGTTCTTCAGCCTCTCTGGGCACCCCTGAGGGAGGCAGGCAGGTCCCCTCCACGTCTCCAGTCCTCTCTGACCCCTTACCTCTTGTGCCCCCTGCCTCTACCTGGGCACTCTGGCCCAGCTGCTTTATCTGCTCCTTGTCCTTCTCCCCGCATGGAGAGGTGACTATACCTTGAGAAACTTGTCAAACTGGTCTTGGTCACCCACCAAGTGGGCCAGGTAGGAGACAAAGCAGAACCCTTTCTCATAGGGGGTCTCATTGTAGGTATCGTCTGGGTCAACACCTGACAGAAGAGAAGGCAGACAGGACTGAGCACGCGCTGGGACCCGAACGACCCTCCTGGGCCTTTCCAGGCTCCAGATTTAAACATTAACTCTGGCAGAGATCAGACTCCAGGGGTAGCACCAAGATTTCTAGATCTGTCCTGAGCTTAACAGAGAAGTTCAAGGGAAATCTTTGAGGCCAGTGACTGTGGGCCTAAGAAGATGAAGGATCCAGCCCTGAAAGGAACTGGCTCCTTTCTTGCTCCTGGTATGGGCTCGCTTGGATAGGATCCTTGAGTTTCCAGGGTGGGAGTGGGAAGGACTTCAGGGCTTTGTGCATGGCAGGCAAGTGCTCAAACACTGAGCCACATTCCCAGCCCCATTTTACTTATTTTATTTTGGAGACAGGGTCCCTCTAAGTTGCCCAGGCTGGGCTTGAACTTACAGTGTTCTGGTCTCAGGCTCTTAAGCAGCTGGGATCACAGGTGTGTCACCACACCTGTCCCCTTTATCTCGGGACTGAGCACTGGGCTCTCTTCCAGCCCTATTGGTCATCACCTACTTCCGCAATCTCCCCTTGCAGAACATGTTATTTTTACAAGTGTCCTCGATGAGAACTAATTACCAGTCAGTACACAAGAAGTTCACTCTTACAGTCAGTGGTGCCAAGGAACACGAGCCTGCACTGTACCAAAATCTTGTACGTTAGTCATACATGGAATTAAAAACGTTCAGTTCTCTCTGTTTATTGGAGACAGTATCTTGCTTGGCAGCTCAGGCTAGTCTTGAACTCACTATGTAGCACAGGCTGGCCCGGAACTCAAGGAGACCTTCTGCCTCAGATTCTTAAGCGCTGGGATTATAGGCATGTGCCACCATGCCTGACAACAAAAAAATGTTGTAAAATAAAAAGCTCTGCACTTAAAACTGACTAGGTACAAGACCTGGTCCTTCAAATAGCACTCAGTCCCTCCCTGGGAAAATCAGGCTGCCACTCAACAGAACCCACTGACTTGCCCATAAAAAGGGATGGGAAAGCACCTTGTAAAGTGAGAGGGACTTATACAAACACACAGCCACCGGCACGTCCTTAAAGAGTGCGCACAGCTAACCAGAGCTCCTGCCTGGCCGCGCTTGGGCTCAGGCAGCCTGGAGGCAGGAAGCAGCCACAGGGAGCCCGGGCAGACTCCTCCCACCAGCGCCCAGGTGGGCTAACCTGCAGCGCCAAGGGCAACTAGAGAGGCAGAGGCCAGAGGAACCCTCACCCGGCTCGATCTTCACTCGGAGCTTGTTGAGAGGGTGGTCCTCGCCAGTGATGTCCATGTGCTGCCGCAGCAGGGCCCTCCCGGTGGCAGCCTCCAAGCAGGTGTAAGAAGCCCCTGCGCCAGAAACACACCACGCAGGCCCACTGTCAGTCACCGACCCACAAGGGTATTTTCCCAATGGAAGAGGCTGTGGTGCCCCCTTGTGGCCTGAAGATTCCCACCGCAGTGTCCTGGGGCAGAGCCAGGTCTCAGCCCCACCCCAGATGCAGGCTGGAGAGGCCTAACCAAATGCATTCTTACTTCCAGATAAATTTTTTTTTAAAAAATGTATTTAGTACAGGGTCTACAGGGTCTCACTAGGTAGATCGAACTAGGTGGTGATCCTCTTGTTTTCAGCCTCCCAAGCGCTGGGATTATAGGCGTGTGCCCAGTCTCAACTGTGGTGCAGCCCTGGGGCACAGCTAGCTCGCATGGGCCAAGGGATCGAATCCCAGTTCCCTACATTTGCCTAAGCAGGTGCTTTAATCCTCTCAGCTATGTGGCCATCCCACTTTTAGATAAATTTGATCTATAAAATCTTAACTAGACTTTTTTTTTTTTCTTATTGTGACAGGGTCTTACTATGTAGTTCAGGCTGGCCTTGAACTCACAGCAATCTTCCTGCCTCTGCCTCTTGAGTGCTGGGATTACATGGCAGGCACCACCACATCTGGCCTTTAACTTGGCTTTTTATCTGATTGTTCTTGTCAGACAAAAGAAACTGTCACCTTCAGAAACTGCAAATGTCTTCAAGTCTTTAAAAAGCACTGAGGATACATGAACCAGTCAGCTCCTAAGTCTGGTTTCTGCATCTGCACAGGAGTGGGTGACCTTGGCTTTGGCATTTAGTGGCCAGCTGAGACGGCCACCAGCAGAGAACACTGACTGGAAGAATACATTTGTACAAACTTTCAGGGAGGTAAGAGACAGTAAATATGAAAAAGCCTTTAAAATACTGACTCACAAGTTATGTTTCTAAGAATTTATGCTTACTACAATCATCTGAGAGTCACAGAGGGGATATGCAGAGAGGTTTGTCAAAATATTTGAGTGGGGAGCCACAGAAACAGCTCAGTGCCATAAGCACTTGAGTGGAAAATTGGGAGCAACTATCTAACAACTGGACATGGATTAAATAAATCACAAAACATACTGGGTACCCGGAGAAGACTTTTTGAACGGTAGTGCTGGGGTTGCACCTAGGGCCTTGTGATGTGAAGGGAGAACTCCACTCTGAGCTGTGACCCAACCCCCGGAAGAAACCTTAATGAATTAAGAAAAAATTAAACTGGGCATGACAGGGCACACCTGTGGTCTCAGCACTCGGGAAGGCTGAGATGAGGACTGCTGTGAGTTTGAGGCCAGCCTGGGCTACATCGTGAGTTCAAGGCCCGCATAACCACATAGCAAGACCTTGTCTCAAAAAGAAAAACATCTGTCTAAAAAAAGTTTCAATAGCTTTTAAACTTTAAGTTGAATGAGTGGATTAAAAAAAATTGTGGTCTATGTACAATGTAGTTGTTCTTGGTCATCAAAGAGAAATTTGGGTCATTTGTAGGAAAATGATGCACCTTGACACTGTCATGCTCAGTGAAGTGAATCAGAGCCAGGAGCTTAAATCTCACAAGGGTTCTCTTCTATGAGAAACCAGAGGTATAAATGGAGTGAAATAAATGATAAGAAACAGGGAGACAGACTTAATAAACAGGAAGAGTCAAATGCGGAGCGGGGAAGTAAGCCAACGAGGCCAGGGCACGCATTCACGCCAGCTCCCCACAGCCAGCATTTCTTGTTTTTTTCTTTTCTTTTCTTTCCTTTCTTTTTTTTTTTTTTTTTTTTTTGGTAGGAACGCATGACATTGCACTTGCCAGGCAGGCACTTGTGCCACAGAGCTATCTTCCCGGCCCCTCATAGCCAGCATTTCATTCTGTATCACACATATGGACTAATACAAGACAAGAAACTCTAAGTCAAATAGATCTCAATCAAATAAAATAATAAAGGTATTAAATGTATAGTGTTATAGTTTTA
>PVKN010010278.1:0-22818 GCA_004027915.1 Capromys pilorides
ATGGCTCAAGAGCTAAGAATAATTTTTATATTTTTAAATGATTACTTTTTAGATGAGTATAAAAATACTTATTCAATAGCATTTATTTTGCCTTTTAACTCTTATAGCTTCCAGTATTTGCCAAGTCACCTATTGCAAAAACCCACTCACCCTTGCTCTACAGGAAAAACAGCCAATCTGTTAAAACTGGAGAAGTGTCATTGCTACTTTGAAATCTAAGTGAGACAAATAATGGTAGAATTTTTTGCTGTTTCTTAGTAACTTTGAGATCACCTTCACTTCATTTCAATGTTTTTTCTTGTTTTCTTCTAAGCATTTCATGGTACCATGGCTTGCAGGTTTTGCAAGGTGAACAATACAATATAGGATACACTTTATAAGAGTATTTTATAATGAATCATCCAAAGAATTATGTATAAAGCATGCAAGAAATTCATCCACGTACTGAAGACCAAAGAATCCAGCTGAGGGCATGGATCCCATGGAAACGTCTTTCTTGAGTTCAGCTGAAGACCTAGAGCTCATAGCCATGCTTCTCATGACTATAACTTTAGGCCTAGAACAGCAAGAACAATGTCTCATGCAACCCTGCTTCATGCATCTGTGTCGGGAAGCCCCAAAGGTCAGTGGTGGAACCTAGAAAGTCTATGCCAGCAGGCTGAGGGATCTGAACTTGAGTCAGGAGGAGACAGGCATTCAAGGCAAGAGCCAGAGCTCCCCTGAGAAGTACCTTAGCCACCCTGAGCAACAGTGAGGTCCCGAGCTTCTCTGAGGATGAGAATAGCTGAGCTGCTATCAGGAAAGCCAACACAATGAGCTTCTCCACAAAGCTGGACTGTGCACTATCTTCCCCTCCAGAGCCAGGAAGTGATGCTGCAGGTGGGGACCAGAGCTCCCCCAGCCATTCTCAGAAACTATGAGGTCCTGGGCTCCTCATCTGATGAGAACAACCACGCTCACTAGCATGACAAGGTCCTCTAGCAGAATAGCCCAAGAACACCCGCAGCTTCCAACAACTCTAACAGCCTCTACAAACAGCTTCCCTAACAGCTTCCAACAGCGTTTCCAGTTCTGCTTATCATAGTACTAGCAAAAATCCTCAGGTTGGCTTCCCACACCCAGTACCAGGCTAGTTCTGTCCAGCTGAGTGTAACAAGCTGACCACTAGTTGGTAGCCACCACACATGCTTTCCTCAAGAAGCCCTTCCAGAGACTTTTCCACTGGACCCTCCCACTGGTCCCAGTGTCCTCCCCACAGGGAATGGCAACATTTTAGAAGAGGAATGAAAGAAAACCTAAATATGTAGAAGATATCACACGCATGGTTAAGACCCAACACTTAAAAGTTGCCAACTCTCCACAAATTCACCTGTATGTTCAATACAATGCCAGAAAACTACAAGCTGACTTTTAGAATTAGCACTAGTGTTTTCACAGGAGTTCACAAACTGGATCCAAGGTCCACATGAAACTCCGAAGCGTGAAGCTTGGGGGCTTTCAGGTTAGCTCAGTGGTTTAAGTGCCTGCGCAGGTAATGCCAGTCAGGCACAGGGGATGGTGATTTGATCCGCAGACGCACCCTTAAGGCATCCTGAGCCAGCTGAACAAAACCCAAGAAACAACAACAACAACAAAAAACAAAACGTCATGCTTACAGAGCCACAGTGCTTACTCAGCATTTATCAGGATTTATTATGCTGTGATAACAATTAAAGTTGTATGGTTATGATAGACAGTAGACAAGTTAATTATCTGAACAGAACCAAGGGTGCATAAATAAACTCCCAGCACAGAGACACTTAGTTTAGGAAAGGAGAGGCCCTCCAGGGGAATGTGTGAGGATGGCCTTCATGAAGAATGGCTTTGGGTTTGATTATTAGTATTAATGTAGCAGAAAATGACCCCCATTGTTGCCCAGGTAATGTCCAGTTTACTTCAGTTCCTATTACTTCTGTTTCTTAGAAATGGTTGGTTACTATGACGCACAGCTGGTCCCTGAGATGCACGGCTGGTCCTGTGATGCATGGCTGGTGCCTGTGATGCACACCTGGCCACTATGATGCATATTGCAAGAACTAATCCATAGCCACTAAATACTCTGCTTCTTACTTACAAACCAAACAAAATCCTCCCTCTGTGAGCCTTGGGGTACTGATGGTTTTCAGAGGTCAGTACCCATCAATGTAAATAAGTCTACCTCAAAATCCTCAAAAACACTGGATTTCAGTGTTTCTATTTGCCATAGCAGCAATTTTGAACAAAAAAAGTAAATCTTGTTTACTTCATAGATAAATTGTAAGCTAAGAAAGCTAAGTTTCCCGGGCTGGGGCAGTAGCTCAGTGGTCTAAGCTCCTGCCTGACAAGCACAAGGACTTGAGTTTGATCCCATATACTGCATGCCATGCCAACCCCACACTGAGAGTGCCACCGAAACTTGGCCTAGTGGTGCATGCCTGTGATCCAAGTGATGGGGAGACTGAGACAGAAGAAATACTGTGAGTCTCAGCTGCATAGCAAGATGCTGTACTAAATAAATAAATGATATTTTAAAAATTAAAAAAAGAAAGCCAAGTTTCCAAAACAGATTTATGACCTGATATTAGGAAAAAGATTTGAAAGCCAGTCATAAAAATATTGTCCATAAGGAAAGCTATCGATAAGTAAAGTATATTTGCATTGCAATGTTCGACTTTACATGGTAGCTGCATGATTAGCACAGGATTAGCATGATTTGAGTGGCAGATCAGGGGTAAGAAGGGCTGGAGCCAGGAGCTCTCGCTGTTCCTCTTACAAACCCGAAAGCCCTACTGCGTTCTATGATAAACTGCATTTCCTAGCCCATCACTGAAAACAGAAACATTGTCATCCTAGCTGACATGGAAAGTTCTCAGCATTGTCATACGACCTTTGTTTTACCCCCTCTTGCTAGAGCCTGCCAGTTTTGGGTCATTACTGGCATATTTAAAAATATTTGCTTTTCACTTTCTAGCTATATTTAGTATTGGGTGAAAGCATAAGCCTGATTAAACTAAGAATTACAGTAATGCAATTGCAAATCCACACTTGTAGTCTGATGTCCAGTATTAATGCCTTTTAAATAACTAATTGCTCTGTTGTGCGCTTCATATTATTTATCCAATAAGACTTAGCTACTTCGAAGAGAATAGGTTTTATGTAACGTCACTCAACCCACAATCTGCAAAAACAAAACAACAACAAAAAAGAGGAGGATTTTTAAATGATAAGCAATTTTGAGACATAAAACTCGGGATTTTTCTCATGCTGATCCATGTTCTTTGGCTTTCGGAGTTTTCAACTTGTTACTTGATTTATTACACATTGCGAGCCTTCTGACTTTGAAATATGCTTAGTTCTAACGTTCTGTTGTAAATGTGATCTCTTCCCCAAAGTCCTTCACAATCTCTTCTCCCCTGATGGACAGGGAGTGATCTCTTTCTGCTCAGATCATTCATTCTTTGGACTTAGTCTGCGCCATCTTTATTACAGTTACATTTGTCAACTCACGAGCTAATTTTTCTTGTGAATTTCTTGCCCATTTACTAGGCTGTAACCTCGCTGAGCTGCGGACACACGGTGCTGTGGCTAAAGCTTCTACATCTAGCGCGTCCATGTGCATGGCAGACAGCACTGAGCATTTTGTCCAGAGGCCAGCGGACACCCGGTGGTCCTTTCCCATGAGATGGCCTGTTTCAGTGCTGCAGAAGACAGAACGCGAGACTCCACGGCCTCTAGGGTGCCCTTCTTCCCCTACAATCCCTGCCTGCCATGACCCGTAAGCTTACACACAAGAATTTCATCTTTCTACTGGTCTTGAAGAAATGAGGTATGTATTTTGATGCCAAGCTTAGACAGGAAAACAATTTGTCAACAATCTACCAAGTGTCATGGTACACACAAAATTCAGAGTTTGGAAAGTACATTTGGAGCTGATTAGCTAGAGTTGCAGCCTTTACTAAAATGGGCTTCAGAAAACACTGGCTCCTGAATTTGGTGAAAGGGGATAAAGGGGTTACTTGCCTGTACATATGAAAAGCGCTGGATTAAACAGAGTTCATTTTAAAAAACAGTAGAACATCTCAGCATCTTTTTGTACATTATGATATCTCTGAAAAGGACTAGAACAATCAACATTTCAAAAAGGTAATTTAGAATTTGTGTTACAAATATATTTTAAAATTAGAAACAGATTCTTCAGTGAATTTTTTTGAATGATAAATGTTCTGTAGGCTGCCTGGTAGAACAATTATATCCCTCACACAATACATATATTAAAAATATATTTTGAGTGACTGAATGCATAAATCACTAGATCATTAGACCATGTTATACTCTCCTCCCTCAAGGAAAGAGCCCAAGCCCCTCCTAGCTCTTCCATGCTCTCTTGGCCCATACTTTTCTTTGGTCCACGGATAATTATTTATCTCTTCTGAGGGCAGAAAATCTCTCTGCTTGTTCCCAGGGACCACAGCTCTTGAGACTTCCTGCCTTACCTTTCTAATGAGGCTCTAACAGCGCATTTCAGTTCCTCTTCTCTTGTCACTGGGACAAACACCTGACACTCAGAATGAAGGAAGAAAGGTTTAGCTCACTGTTAGTGGAGGTTTCAGTCCGTACTCGGCTGGCTCCAAGGCAGCATGGCACATGGCAGACAGCAATCTTTCATGGTGGTGGCAAAGTGCAAGATAAGCCAAGGGAGGAGTAGCAGCAACAATGGCAGCAGAGAGCAAGTCTGTATCTCTGTCTCTCTTCTGTTACATTCAGGCTGTCTACCCCAGGCTGGGTGTAGCACTCAGACACATAATCCCAGCAGTACTCAGACCCATGGTCCTAGCCTTGGATCATGAATTAATCACAAACTGTAGAACTGTGCCTCAATGACAGCATGAGGCTTTGGGGGGACAAATGCACACAAACCATAACACAGCGGTCAGTAGCTGTCTGAACTTCCTGTGGCCTTGGAACTAAGCAGATGTCAGGCCAAGATGTTACTGCATGCAGTGACTAATGCATGCTATTCTTGAAAGGAAATGGAGGTAGTTCATGGCCATTGGCAGGTTTGGGGCTCTCAGAACATCTTCCAGGCATGGGTCAATGGCATCATTGCTTGGCCTCTCGGGTCATGGTACATTTGTTCCTAGCATGGAGTTGAACTTAGGAGTCAGAAGGGGAAGAAAGGGCAGAGATGCAGGGGCAGAGAAGCGAAAACCACAAGTCCCCTTCACAGGAAAGAACAAAGTGTTCATCTTTTTGATTGCAATCTCCTGGCCGACTTCTGTGGGCTTCCGTTATAATTAACTTCCATATATTTTACTGGGATTAGTGACTCGTCAGCAGTTTTGGAACTTAGTACTAAGCATCGCATGTAATAACACCATTTATCTTCCATATGGGGACATTTCAGGGTGATGGATAAAGATAAGTCAAGAGCACCCACGCAGTTTTCATGAAACTTCCATTTATTTTTTGCTTTTAAGGAAACATAAGGCAAGATTTTTTTCCTCCCCTGCTTTTGCTCAGCAAAAATAGCAGAGAGAAATATTTAGTGGAAAATAAGAATGACCTTAAGAAAAATTCTTGTGTAAGAATTTCTAGATCAATGCCCATACGCATCCCACGCTCCCAGAAACGGACCTTCCTCTTGTAGTACGTGATGCCCTCTCCTCCAGGGCAGAGCCAGGTTTATTAACCTCCTTTCGTTTTGTGGTGATTCAGGACCAGTAGAGAGAGCAAACCACTTCGATGAAGCCTGGGTGCAGCCTCTCCTGAAGGCACCATTTTGGGTGAGTCGCTCAGTTTCCTCAGTTCTTGGGTCCCTGCCTCCAGAATGGGGGTCAGGGCAGAAGTGGCTAAAACAACCTGCATCATGCTATGCCATCTGGATACTTTGTCTTGCAAAATCCTTGCAAAACGAATGCAGGGAAGTGGGCATTCTCATTGTACAGTGAGAGTTTGCCACTTGCCTGAGGTTGCGTAGGTAGTGAGGTAGCAGAGCTTTTTTTGGGGGGTGGGGAAATGCTATCTGCTGCTGGGTACTCACTAACCACTCAGATTTCCCGACATTCTAGGCCCACCGCAGTTTGCAAAGCCCTATCTAAATGGGAGGTGTTAGTTGAGCAGCACGTACAGGGTTACACATTCTACAGGAAGTACCGGGAAGAGAAATACTGTGTATCCCACTCAGAGGCGTCTTCCAAACTCACAGCGCTTGTACCTGGCTGTTTACAGGTGGAATGCTGAATAAAGGAAGAAGGTAAGCCTTTGTCTTGGCTAGAGGCCTCATCTAGACTCCATTTTCTACCATCTACCCTTGATCTCACAACGGTGCATCAACTTCCTTTTTAGTTTCTTCAGCAAGTCGCACGCTGTCTATCTCTGGGGCCTTGCATTTGCCCTCCTCTCAGCCTGGGAAACTCTTCCTGGGCCTGGCACCTCACATTCTTCAGAACTCAACTCAAATGTCAGCCTGTCAGAGAAACCCAGACCACTTAATCACTTTGCCTATATTTTTGATCATTCCTTACTGAACTGCTCAGTTCTCGTAAGAAGAAGCTTTAGTTTGCCATATGTGCTGACTTGGGCAATACCAGGCTTTTATTACAGTGAAGGAGGGGTTGAACAAAGAGACTGATGCCAGGGCTTTAGTAGAGACCAATGAGATCTGGGTACGTCCTGAGTCTGATGCTATGTGCTTCGTGTCTCTCTGATTCTTACTAGCACTTTCTATTTTAAGAACACGATAACCAAGTTCTCTTTCCACCATCTCCAAATAGGGCTCAGCCTTTGCTCTGAGGTCCACCTGCCGTTCTCCTTGCTGCTACCTTAATTACAGAAGTGGTAACTTAGCACAAAGGGCAGGGTCTCGCAGTGGCACAGGGCTGGGTGAAATCCAATGGTGTCTTCTACCATGGATCTGAGGGGAGATCATGTGGCCTCTTTGAGCCTCAGCTTGTTCATAAATAGGATATTTTATAGGATTATCCCAAGATTAATTAAGATGCTTGCAGAGAATTTGAAACAGTGCCTGCCAAGCTTTTTGTTTTTCTTCTGCAAGGAATTTAACTTTCTTAGGAATAAGAGTTGGTCCCTAAGGATGTGACAGTTTAGTTGGCTATCATTTGATTTACTGGTGTTGTGGGAGAACAAAAAGGTGGAGATGGGTGAGAAGGAAACTAATCTTAGATGAGACTGCAACCCTGGCGAGAGCAAGGATTTTTGTTTGATTCAATATCATAATTACTGATAACTGCTAGCTATTAACAGAAAAATAAAATTCATACAAGAAAGTTAAATAGTGATACAAGCCTGGTAGAATCTTTCCAGTTTTATGAACCATTTAGATGCCTTCCTTGAAATATGAATACAGCAAACATTCTGTGAGATGTTTGACAAGAGAAAAAAATAATTCTTCAGAAGATAAAACATGTAGGTGCCGACCTCAGTTCTGGAAACCTTCTGTAGATCCCGAAGGGCTTCTGGATGGAGTGCAAAACTGGAATTGTAATCGCCAGTGTTGATGCCTCTGCAGGTTTTTTCTTCTTTTTTCTGACATCTATGTCGGAAGTCTGGTGTTGCCCACGTCAGCACACGTGGCAACCTGAAGCCTCTTCTTACAAGAACTGAGCAGTTCACTAAGGAATGATCAAAAATATACGCAAAGTGATTAAGTGATTGGGTTTCTCTCACAGGTTGACATTTGAGTTGAGTTCTGAAGAATATGAGATGCCAGGCCCAGAAAGAGTTTCCCAGGCTGAGAGGAGGGCAAATGCAAGGCCCCAGAGACAGACAGCATATGTGCGACTTGTTGAAGAAACTCAATGCTGCCAGTTGTTTATTGTAATTAGCATGAAATTAAGAAGACTATGTTAAGGAGGGAGCTCTTTTTGTCCAGCAGAAAAGTAGTTCCTTCTAAGTTTAGACTATAATAACTTAGTTTCTGAGCCCCTGGATCCTTTGCCCTTACCCTAAGGCAGATGGAATAATTAATATGATTTATATGATAAGCAAATATGTAGACATATACATCCACAAAGAAAAATGCATATGATATGACTGTAAGTAATAAAGAACAACTATAATTAATAGATAAACACTGCCAAACAATCCAGAACTTTATCTAAGGCAATAGTAAAGAATGCTGTTAAGGATCAGTTGAGATAGTATCAACTTAACAAACAGAAGTCAGGAACTTTTTTTGTTTGTTTGCTTTGTTTGTTTGTTTTTATTGCCAGGGATTAAATTTAGGACCCTGTGCTTGCCAGGCAGGCACTTCGTCTACTGAGCTATCTCCCTGGCCCAGGACCGGTCTTCATGTGCCCCGTAACATATTACCTCCTGCGGAGCATATAATGCCGGTGGTATTTCATTTTATCCCATGGAGCCTACTGGAAAAGAAATCAGTTTTGGTATAAAATCAATTAACTTAAGGCTGTATCACACAAGGCCAGGTCGTGGTGAAACTGCTGCTTCTAAAATTGGCCAGCGGGGGTGGGGGGTGGGGGTGGGGTGGGGGGTGATGCCTTATGCTCACGGTCCCAAGGTCACCATCCTCACAAGACAGGTTGTACTAGTCCTGCCAGCATTGCTCTTCTTCTCTTCCCTTTGTTCATGGGAGCCCTGTTCCAATGATTTACTCATCCTCATTATTGAGAAAGAGTAGATAAACTGCCTGCTTTTTCAATTAATTTGTTAAGTTTCTTTTTTATTATGCATGTTTATGGGCTGGAGTGTGATTATTCCATGCATGTATATGATGTATAATGATCAAATCAGGGTAATTAACATTTACATCTCCTGCAGCATCTTTTAGTAGCAATTTTTGTTGAATGCACAGTAATTGTTCCTGTTAATGGGGTGCCCCATGATCCTTCAGTGCATGCATTCGATGTGTAATGATAAAGTTTCTTATTTGGTGGTGGTGGGGATCATCTACAGTAAATAGACCTGAAATAACCAAGTCCAATGTCAGTGTATTTGACACTGAAGAGAATTTCACTGTTCTGAGCAGTCACGTGGAAACCAATTATCAGGCCACGCAGAGGGGTGATTTTTTTCCAAACACAATAGCAAGATTTAAAGCATGGGAGTTGCTGATAATCACAGTGTTTGTTTTTATACAGAAGAATATGTGCTTCATTTTAAAACCAGATAAAAATGAAACATTTAATAAAGACAGATCTTAGACATTTTCAGAGCACAGGAAATTCCCTACAGATTATAGTCCTAAGAATATCTTAGAAACAGCAGTATAGATAATGAAGAAGTGATTTGGAATTATTCACTGGTTTGTCAGAGGAAAAATGGTTATATAACAGTTCACACTAACAAGGCTGCAAATTTTCAGATTTTGGCAAATCTGAGTCCCAAATTGCCATTATGGTGGACATTTCTTGCTTTTCTAAGAACAACGAAACACTTTCATTAAGGAATCATGCTGTGCATGTAAAAGTGTACCAAGTGATTCTTGCTCTCCTAAATTTATTATTAATCAGCTAAGTTTCCTGCCTGTCTCGCAGTTGTGTTTTTTGTGACCTGCCACGATGTCTCCCATCTTTCTCTTTGCGTAAGTTCCACGTGGTACCCATAGTTTTTCTGGGTACCATGAGAACATTTTCAGTGTTCTCACCAGTCCTCCTCCGAGTGAACCCAAGGTCTGCTCAGTGGCCACATTTGATCCCGTCTTCCTCTTCCTCTAGTCACACACTAAGGCGTATACATCCACCCTGGCACAGTTGTTAAAGAAGATGGATTTTGAAAACAAAAATCTTTGAGTTGTGTCAGAGTGACCTCCGTTTTTCTCAATTTGAATTCTCCTGAGGGTAGAGGTTGGTCAGAGTAGATTTAGCCTCTGGTGTCCTACTGAGATAGTAAGGGGTGTAAACCTTTGATGTCACAAGGAATGAAATAACAAGCACTAGCATCGTGTACTTGACATGCTGTTATCAAGGAAGACCGACTCGCTGCTAAAAGCTTGAGTTCTCTCCCCTTCTCGGGCCTATGCCCAAGAAGGATGAAGGGATGCCATCAGAACGATCTGTGATTTCAGCCTGGATGTGGTGAGGCCTATAATGCTAGCACTCAGGAGGCTGAGGCAGGAGGGTTGCTGAGTGGGAGGCCAGCCTGTGCTACATAGCAAGATCTTGTCTCAAGAAAATGAAGACACGTGCTTTTTCAGGTGAAAACACTTTTAGGAAAATTCCCCAGGGAAGGAATCTTCTTAAGAGTTCACAAAAAACAAACAAACAAACAACAACAACAAAAATGGAAATCATAGCTATTTTCCTTCCCAAACTAACACGAAGTACAGATTTTTTTCAGAATATTGGCAGTAGAGCTTTGGAGGCTGAGTTCAAATGTTTCACAAGTGAAAGATGGAGCAACGGATCATTTTTCTGTGTAGCAACTCAGTTTGAGTACATTAAAGACTATTATCAAGAATAAGAGCCTAAGCTCCTGCAAGATAGCTCAATGGACTAAGCTTCTGCTTGGGCAAGCACTGGGACAAGGGTTCAGTCCCTGACACTACATGCTACAACAGCCCCACCCTGGGGTACACTGAGCCAGCCACCGAGATGGGGCATGGTGCATCAGGTCCATAATCCTAGCACTGGGGAGGCTAAAAGCAAGAGGATCACTATGAGTCTAAGCTGCGTAGTGAGACCCTGTACTAAATACATAAAAAAGAATAATAGTCTATATTTAGAAATGCCTTGTGTTTGATACTATGTTAATAAATATATAATAAATCCATTTTGGTCAGTTATTCTCCTCCAAACTCTATGAGGCAAATAGAACATTTTAAAAATAAGGAAGTTATTGCATAGAGAGAAATAGTTGTAAACTAGGGAAATTCAGATCAGAAGCTTATGTACTTCTGAACCAAACTATAAATCTTTCTTGGATTTTGAAAATGTGCTTAGGAATTCGGTGAAATGTTTTATGGTTTCCTACTCTCCGTACAAGTCAGTTTGCCTGTTGCTGGTGTAAGTACAGCAAGAGAGGAAGAACTTATAGCAGGAGACAATGGACTTGCCTTCCAGTTTTTTATTATTATTATTATTATTATTATTATTATTATTATTATTATTATTATGGCCGGCTCAGCCTGCTCTGGGGTGGGACTGGCGCAGCAGAGGGTGCCAGGGATTGAACTGCGGTCCCTGTGGTTGCCTAAGCTTGCCTAAGCAGGCGCTTTAGACCTCTGCCATCTCGCTGGCCCCATTGCCTTCCAGTTTCCAAGGCTTTAGTCCACGGTTGGCAGCTCCAAAGCAAAAGCATTATGGCAGAACAGGGTGGTGGAACAAAGAAGCCTATCTCACGGTGACTGGAAGTAGAAGTAGGTACCCCAGCCAGCGAGAAAGCCACACCGCAGCCGCCCGCCTCCAGTGAGGCCCCTTCCTAGCTGCGTGCTCAGCTGTGAGCACCAGTGGGCTCCTCTGATGAGAAGCGTAGCCCCCCTTAGCTGATCTCCTTTCCGGAAGTCTCGTAATGCCATCAAATGGACCACGAAACTGAATCATCACGGCACGTAAATAACACTCCTGGAAGCAAGCCACAGACTCCAACGTGTTTGAAGCTGGTGTTGGGCTAGGGTGAGCTACCAATACCTCAGAATACGCTCGCCGGTGGGGCTGGGCTGCTTTGCAAGAAGAGAGCCTCGCACTGGAACGATCCTTCATCTCTACGGAGTACAAGACAAACGTTTCCTCTGTAGTGTCATCTCCTCATTCTTACCTTCCTAAACTATTTTTTCATGTAATTATTGAAAGGATTTCCTTGCCTTTTTTTTTTTTTTTTAAATGTATTTGGTACAGAGTCTCACCATGCAGCTTGGACTTGTAGTGATCCTCCTGTTTTCAGCCTTCTCTGCGCTGGGATTCCAGGTGTGAGCCGCCACACCCAGCATCGGTGGCTGGCTCAGCACTGCCGGGGGTGGGGCCAACATGACATGCGGCGCTGGGGATCAAATCCCAGTCCCTCCCTGAACTTTATCTGTTAATCTGAGCAACAGATTTGATGATAAAAATAGATGATATAACAACCATTGTTAACTATTCCTGATTTGAAAATACGTAACATATGCATTGCTATATGTTACCCTCCTGTTTCTTTTTCTTCTTTCTCTCTCTCTTTCTCTCTTTCTTTCTTTCTTTCTTTCTTTCTTTCTTTCTTTCTTAACAGAATCTATTTATTGAGGGAAAGAAAGCTCCTGTCCGAGAGAGGGTCAGGAAGGGGGCCCCGAGTGGGTGGTCCTCCTTTCTATTTGTTTTTTACTTCTGCTTTTACTCTTCAAAATAAAATAAAATTGAATTTAAAAAAGAGAAAAGATTCCCTAAATAAATAAGTCCTGCCACTGAGTACTCCCGAACCTGTGGTCACAGCGCACAGAGCCTCGGCCCAGAGCTGATGGACACATCCCCACTCGTGCTTAGAGTTCCAGTTGAACGTCTTCCTTAAGGTCAGGCCTTCTTACTCTTAGCTCGGTGCCACGCACCCTTGTAATCGACTGTACCCTTCTAACACTTCGTGCATACCCTTGTTAGCATATGTGGCATGCTTTTCATGACCATTGGATTCTCTGGCAATGGAGATCATGATGTATGATCTGGGCACAGCCCATGTGGCATATGGCAGACAGTTTATGCTTTTTTTGTTTTGACCAAGTGAAGTTGGACACAAAAAATACTTTATGAAGATGAGGAAATCACGGTTTTTCTACTTTTTGACTTTGTGGTTGACTTATTTGGCCTTGTCTTGGTTACTTGTTACATTGCTGGGACAAATTACCTGACAATCAAAATTAGAGGTGGGAGGGTTTATTTAGCTCACAGTTTGGGGATGTTTCAGTCCATAAGGAGCTGGTGTCAAGGCAGGGTGGTGCATGGCAGAAAGGTGACAGTTCATGGTGGCAGAAGACAAGATCCACAAGAGCAGCAAAGGGGGGGCAGAGAGCGAGCCTCCTCCCCTCCCTCGTATGGTTTTCAGGCTGTCTGCCCTGGAGTAGGTATAGCACTCACACTCATGACCCCAGAATTGGCCCAAGAGTCAATCACAAACTCTAGAAACCCACGCCATGACATCATGAGGCTTTGGGGGGACCTTTATAGGTGTGTCACAGCAGGGCTCTTAGAGTGCCAAAAGATGAGAGCAGCACAGAGGTCCACCAGTGAATGCACACATCACATCCATGCATTTTGACACTTCCAAGCAATGGAGCACTTTTCTTAGCCACCAAGAAGAGTGAAGAGCTGCTGCATGCTAGAGCATGTGTGAACCTCAAGCACGTCACGCTAAGGGAAAGGAAAGAGAAACAGAGGGTCCCCTACCTTTTGTGATTGAACTGATAGGCGATATCCGTGGCAGGTAACTCAGAGAAATAGAAAAGGTTGACGCTGCCAGGGAGTGGAAGAGCGGGAAATGGTGAGCTTCGGCCTAGTGAGTGTGGCGTTGTGGTTACTAGAGCTGGAGGTGCGTTTCAGAAGTAGGCAGAGGTGGGTGGCGCCCCCTAGGGGGTGTATGAGTAGTAATACGACCTGGAGGCTGCCACACTGGTCTGGAGGATGCAGCAAGGACAGAAGCAAGAAACTAGTCAATGGAAAGGCAAGAAACCAATGTGCCCAGAAAGGAACCCATCCCCGGAGCTCAGCCGGGAGACCGTACTGGACACTGGACCCACCATGAGGTGGGTATATGTAGGGTGTTTAAAGCTAAAAACAGGTAACAAAATATCATGTTGATGAAAAGAACTGCAGAATCTTCTAATGTGATTATTTGCAGCAAGGGTTTCCAGGGTTGCACAGCTAGTTGTCCCAGATATTCCAGAAACAGTGTTTCCTTCTGTAAATAAAAAGATAGGAAGGGAACAAACAAGAAGTGAATGCAGTGATTGACCTCAGTTTTTAAAAGAAGAAACAAAATCAGTTGTATTAAGTAACTTGACCCACAACTCGCAGCTAGGCCTGTGGATTCTCTAAATCCTTAATAATAAACTAATGCATACATGTGGACAATAATTAAAAATGATGTTAGGGAAGATAGAGGGGCTTAGGATAGACAGAAACCATTGATTTCTTCTTTGCCCTTATCCAGAGGTCTTTCATGGCATGAACCTGAATTGTTTTTCTAAAGATCTTTCTGGGATAGCTTAAATTTTATTACATACTTTTATATGTTTTGATATTTACTAACTTGACGCTTAATAATGCAGTGCTTATTAAGCTAGAGTGTGGACATGCCCTAGTTTAGACAAGGAGACTGACACACAGGGAAGTGCGTGACATTTCTAGAAGGGGCTGGAGGCAGGACTCGAACCCAGATGGTGCAGCTATGGATTCCACGCTCCCAGCTACTAGGCCAAGCTGCTCGTGAGGAAGAAACAGAGCTCGGCATGGTTAAGCCACACCATCAAGCTCACAGCAAAGCTAAGGCTTCAGCCTAGTTAGACTGTGGGGCACTAGAGATTTTGCCCACATTTTACTACCTCAGAAGGGAACTGTCCACTAAACCAACCCATGACTGTCTCCATCCTGCTTGTGGTGGAGGGATAGAGGGAGAAGGAGAAGGAGAGGGAGGGGAGAGGGACAGAAAGAGAGGAAGAGGAGAGGGAGAGGGAGAGGGATGGGAGGAGGGAGGAAGAGAGAGAACTTTCTAGCAATATCAATTTTAAAAAAGGTTTCTGTTGGTATATCATTTTATATCATATTTTTTTTATCATGCCCCAAATTAATTTTTGAAAAAGTTCCATTTATATATTTGGTACAGGGTCTCTTTATGCAGTTCATACTTGTAGTGATCCTCCTATCTCAGCCTCCCCAGTGCTGGGATTATAGGCATGCACCACCATTCTCAGTTTCAGGGCTGGTATGACGTGTGGTACTGGGGATAGAAATTGGGTCCTTGCGCTTGTCAGGCAGGTGCTTAGACTTCCGAGCTATCTCCCTGGCACCAAAATAAATGGTGTCTTGGTACTGGGGATCGAACTTGAAATGTTGTGCTTGCTAGGCAGCAGTCAGACCTCTGAGCTATACCCCAGCCCTAAATTCCTGTGCATTATCTTCCCTTTAGAAAATAGTAGGGTTTTTGTCCAGTAGCAATCTGTCTACTGCTCTACTGTGCTGTTGTCCTCCTGGAAGTGTGCAGCTCAGAATGTCTGAGCCTCGCCCCTGCAGCTCGGTCTGCAGGACCTGGATCCTGGGCTGGGGTTATGGCCGTCTCGCCGTATTAACTTTGCCTCTTTCTAAAAATATGGGCTTGAGCTTAAACCCTGGCTGCTAGACTTCTTCACATTACCTCAGAGATTTCCAGGCTGGAGAAGGAACTCAGGGCACCTCTTGGAGATGTGTAAACACAGGGAGTGGGAGAGTGAGGACTAAGTCCAGGGAGGCAGTGGGGAGAAAAGGTGAGGTGGGGGCCACAGGACGACAGGAAGGGAACAGACAGGGTGGAGAGCAGTCGTTGACCTCATCTTATGGAAGAAGGAACAAAATCAGCTGTGTGAAGTAACTTGACCACAGCTCATATCTAGACCTGTGGATTTTATGTTTAAAAATACTTAACAATATTAAACTGATGCATACATGTGGACAATGACGTTACAGAGGATAGAGGGGCTTAGGATAGCAACCATCCATTTCTCCTGTGTCTCCTGGCAACCCCTTGACCAACAGTGATCCCTGGGATACTCCCACACAATTTTTTTGGCAGGTAGTATGTATGTCACTGAGGGAAAATTCCACCATACCAGATATAGCGTAATATAGAGAACTGGAGACACAGAGTTGAAGAAGGGAACAGAATAAAATAAAGGCATTACTTGGAGTCATAAGGAAACAAAGCATGTGCATCTAAAGTGTCTAAATAGGAACTGAGAAGCACAGGAAGGTTCTAGAAACTGACTGCCCAGCACGCTTGTGTTCTGTGCTACAGCAGGCAGCATTTGCTAAGAAGAGTTTAAAAGAGAGAAAAAGCTAGAAAGAAAAGGATGGAGGGGGTTAAACAGAATAAAATCAAAGTCTTCCTTCTGGGGACGCAGCTCCTTAATAATTGAATTCGCTGCAGATGCAGGTGAAGCCAGAGAGAGCTCTGAGGAAATCCGAAGGCTCAGCTGCCCAAGGCCACAACGGAAGAGCCAGACTGCCATCCTGAGGCCGAGCGTGGGGCGAGGCCTGGACAGCGCTGGGCCTTGTAAGGCCCTGTTCTGCTTCCGAATACCCTAAAGCAGTTCTGTTTTTCTAGCCAGTGATTTTATAAAATTTCTCTTGGCAATCAGTAAAACAGTTCAAATAATCAAGGAAAGCTTAGATGACAGGGTAAGGCTCTCCTAGCTCCTAAATTTTCCTTCTTGGGGGCAATGATTGCTTCCAGTTCTTGGTTTATCTTGTGCCCTTCTCCCGAGTGACACGTGCGTATGGTCCCTGGAAGGCACCAAAGTCTGGGTGGGCACCTTGATTTCCCCTCAGTGCAGCAATAGGTTTTGGACATGGCTTCCTTTTTCCTGATTGTGGATGAATATACTGGAAATCACTCACTCATTCCTACGCTTTAATGAACACTTACTTTCTCTTCACTATTTTTCCACTACAAACCACACTGCAGTGAATACATTTGTCCAGAGGTCGCTGTGCACAAGGGCTCAGGTCTAAAAAATGTCCTAGTGGTTTAAGTGCTCCAAAGCATGTGAATGCACGTTTGCAGTGGGTGGGGACAGCTGTAAGATGAAGGAATCCTCCTAGCAGCAATGCCTGGGGTGCCCGGCATCTCACTCTCTTCTCACCCTTAAACTGCCGCACGCTGGGTGACCGGAGTTCTCTTCTTACATGCTCTGTCCTCTTCTGTACACTTTAGCACGCAGCCCGGACAACTTTAACGAGAGAGCAGCTGACCAGATTGTTGCTCTGCCTCTCGGCTGTTCATCAAGCGCCTTGCCCGGGGCTTCACAAGGGTCTCCGAGGAAGCATTAGAAATCCTTCTTTGCCTTGAGAACCTCTAGGCTGTGTGCGTGATTGCTGAGGCTGAGAAGCTGAGGAGGAGGAAGGGCTGCGCGCAGGTGCAGAGGCCGGAGTGTTGCTGGGAGTGGTGCAGGGAAGCTCGAGGAGGTTCTGACTTCTGACCTGGAACTCGAGGCCTAAGGGAGGAGTTATGCTCCGGGTATTGCTCAGTCTGCTGCACCTGCTGCTCTCCCTGCTAAGCCCATGGAGCACTTCAGCCTCCATCTTGCTTTCTTACCACTTTAGCTTGTTTTACAGGAGAGGACTTGCTTTCTTGACAATAGCCTTGCAGCTGTACCTAAGGTATATAATTTTGTAGTATGTGTCTTAATTTTTCGTTCGTATTAGGCTAGGGTACTCTAGTAGGCAAATAGTTCTTATCAGCTTCACTATTTCTTTACTTCTACACATTTTATGGGGATCAAATCCCGTTAACATCTGAAACCATTGTAAAATGTGCTTCGTGCCTTCTGAAAGTCTGCCATACAATTGTCTCTCACCTGTGCTGTCTGCTGGACTTTCAGCTCATGGGGACAGGAGGGGAAACGGGTCACTACGCTGCCTACCCTAAGGTCTCCAGGTGTCTGTGTCTGTCCTCCCGGTGGAGGGCGTGGTAGGTGTGAACTACACTGTGGATTGCTTTTATTGCCTGCTCAGCTCTTCCACATTTGGGTGATAGCTGTGAGTCCAGCAAGATTTTCATGAATACGCCTTTAAGGGTGTTTTTGAAGATGCAGAGCAGTCCTCAGTGCTATTTTTGATGAATTTATAACTTTCCGGACCTCTGACTCTGTTGCAAATCACTACACCTCCCAAGGCGGATGGCTCCTTGAGGTGATGGAGCTCCTGCATCCTGAAACGCAGGCTTCACTGTATTGTTTTCTCCACCTCACGGCTTGCCTGCTCACCTCTGCCTGTGGACCTCAGCCCCACGGACACAGGCTAACTTCTCTCTGGTCTCCACAACACTCTGCCCTTCAGAAGTCATTTTCCTGAGAGCTGTGACTAATTCAGGACATGGAGGAGCTCTCTAGACATCTCCTCCAAGAGAAGGTAGTGATTTGTGACCGAACAAGAAGGTTAACGCCAGCTGGTCATAGTTTAGTGAGTTTAATTACTGGAATTTCTACATAATATCAGCCCAAATGGCATCTGGGTTGGACTTGAGCTTGAGATTCCTTCTGGGTGAGCACAGCGCAGCAGGCCGTGCCAAGCGCTGCTCTGTCTAATCCTTGCGCGTGTGCACAGGGGCCATGGTGACATTTCCAAGTCTTATTTGCACTTAGCTAAGATGAGCTTTTTAATAAAATGGCAAGATGGAATTGACATCAGCTACTTCTAGCAAGGAGGCGAAGCATGCGGTTGGCACATGAGAATGAAGAGCACTTAATGAGGAAGATTAAAGAATGATTTTTCCTCATTCCTAGGGCTAACAAACATGTATCCAATCCCTCAACAAATGTGGGGTCAGAATGGAAATGAAATGAAAACTTTCACCAATTATGTTAATTTCACATTTATTCTGCTGAAGTCAACGCAAGCACAGAATGAATCACAGGAAATCTCACCTACGGTAAACCTGAACCATTGACCAGCACCCTCAGCGTCATTCAAAAGCTTGCTAGGGATACAGTGCCTTAGACCCAGCATGCTGATGTGCTTAATCAGTCTGCATCTAACATGACCCCTCAAGAGACATGGGCACAGGAACATGGAGACTCGCTGGTAGATTATGCTGCATGTCTGCTCAACAGCTTTCTCTCATAAAAGAGCCAAAGGACCAGGCGATTGAGAGCTATAAACTCAGGGCCAGATCTGAGAACCTTTCAGCCACATGGACAGGAAGCCACGCCAGACCCTACAGTGCCAAACTGAGCGGTGTGTCATTTGCTCTCATGGTTTGATTGCCCCGAAACGATGTACTCGGCTGCTCATGAGGCTTCTAAAACACAACAGCTATAAGGGAAAATAACATTGTGAAGAAAATAATATTGTGCTAAAACCCTTGTTAGCTGAAGGATTTTTTCTGGGGACCTCATTTAAGGGGTGGAAGAAGTTGAAGGGGACAGGGAATTAAACATCCTATGGCTGAGCAGAATTCTTAAGCATGGGACCTGCATTCCTCAGTGTGGTTGGTGGAGAGAGGACTTACCTGGTTTTAAATTGCTGCATGCTGGGACTTACCCTTCAGAATTTCTGAGTTAGTGTATGGTAGCCCAGGGTTCTGAGCACAAGTGGCTGCCTGTATTTTAGGGAGAAAGGGTTGCCCCTGTCATCTGCAGAAGGATTGCCTTCAGTTGGCATGCTCCTGCTCTTCCCCTCCCTCCTTTCGTGTTTTTGTTTTAACCATAGACAGTTAAAGTACTGGCCAATGAAGGAAAACAGATTTTCCAATGAATCATTCTACACTGTGAAAAAAATGAGATTAGAGGGATGCCTAAACTAATTTCAGGTTATTACAGTTTTTATCTACGACCTAATTCTCTGTGGTTTCACTCTCGGTTTATGCACAGAAATTTAAAGCCAGTACATTTAATCATCTGTATCACTTAGTTCCTTTCTGACTGAAGCATCGCAGCATCCTCTTTAATTTCCATGTGAATGAATTTCACCTTTAATGACATTCAAAGACAATTATGGTGTCTTTATGAAAAATGATGTTACCCTGATACCAGCGATAAAATAACAATGTCCTAATGCCAATAAATGGATGGACTGTATCTGTCATCTTTCAGCACACTTGGCTCTGCTTTGAAAATCACAGCCAGCCTTAAGATTTTCATTTGTGAGCTGTGCCGGGGCACAGCAATGGTCCTTTACCTCTTGTCTCAGTTGGATGCTTTGGAAATGGAGCAGAATTAAGTGACCATCCCACTAACAGCCAGGGTGATTTGGCCAAAGCTTACATCAGATGGGATGCTGCAGACCTCAAGCATGTGGGAACCAGATGGAGCAAGGACAGGGCGTTGTTCCCAAGGGCTGTCTGGTGTGGATCCGGGGGACCTGTTGCTTGGCTGTTGTGGGTGCTACCCTCTGGGTGATGAAGTCCCTGCTCACATGCCTCCTGGAATCAAGAGGGGACGTGGGAGCTCCTGCATCCTTATGTCTTTATCCTTGTGATGAGACTGCTCAGACTTAAAATAAGCTCAATAATAGAGGCTGTGGTTAAGTTTGCATCGTCCATTGGTCAGTCCACAGGGTGTCCTATTCTATACAAATCCATTTAAAGAGTGTTTCCTCTGTGCCTGGGATCGTCTCAGAAACCCTGCAGGACTTAAAGCTGGAGAGCACCAAGTCTTCCTTTAGGAACTCATATTTGGGGTGGAAAAGTAACCGACAGACAGGCAACAGCTGCAGCCTGAGCCAAGCTCACACTTTGGCCTTGTGGTCAGCACAGAACCCGTGGTCCTAGACAGCAGCGTGCTTGGTGCTGTTTAGTTAGGGTCCTGAGTGTAGAAATCGCACTCCCCCATGCAGGTGGTTCTCAGAGAGATGGGCCCCGCGGGGGACTCGGGGGTAGAGCGGAGCTTCTCAGCAGGGCCGGCCTGAGAGGATCTGAACACTAGGAAAGTCACCCTAAACAAGGCAGAGTGAGTCACAAATGTGAGAGGAGATTGGGAGACGTGGAAAAGTGAGAGACACGTGCAATGGGGAAAGAGAGCCAACGAGGCGGGATAGTCAAGACCAGACCTGGTTTTAGAGGGACTGGCCTGCATGCGAAATTGATCCTGGAAGCGTTGATCGAGGGGTGCTTTCCCCTACAGAAAAGTAGACCGTACCCGACAATACGACGACATAGACCGTGAGTGACTTGGAAATGTTTACAGGTCTCTACATTTTGTGTCATCTCAAGAAGTAGATGGAATCCATATATGAAAAAGAAGGCTCACACGTTTCAGGATGCTTTTAACCCCGAATTAGATTACGCCACGCCATAGCACGGGTTGCTAGACCAACCACGGCAGACGCGGACACCGCCCTGCGCTCTGCGGAAGTCGGACCTCCAGCTAGCAGTTGCCAAGTGCATGGAGGGTTGGCGACCCCAGAACCTTCAGGCGTCTTGTGAGGCGCGTGAGGGCCGAGTTCCCTGTCTGGGGCTATAATGATTGACAGGTGCCCCCCCAAAGGAGGTGACACTAGGCTGAAAGCTGAAGGACACAGAGATGAGGAGGAGGAACAAGACCCTGATGTCACCAGAAGCCCTGGCCCAGGACAGCTGTCGCAATCACCAGGGACTCGGCGCAGAAGGAAGACTAGGGCAATGTCGATGTCGTTTACTTATAGAACAAGTCCCCAAACACACAACACACGTTTGGGGCTGTTTGTTCTTATTAGACGCTGTCATTACCTAGGAAGGGTCATGGGGAATCCACGCAGGACCTGGTAGCCAGAGGACACATTTGTGACCTTTTCAGCATGCCAGCAGCCGCGGTGGGCCCTAAGAGCAGATGACTCCTTCTATACGCCAACAATCTGGTTTGGAAGAGGCCAGCCCCCAGCACCGCCCCGGGAGGGCTGCTTCCTGCAGCAGGCGAGCTGCGCGCGGCCTTGCCCTGCCCGGGAGCAGGCTCCGACGGGGCCGCAGGACCCGGGGGTCCCTCTTTGGGGTGTCCTTATGTGGCCCATTTAACAGTCTCAAGCAGGTCAACCCAGGAAAAATAGGGCTCGCCTCTCTTTTCAGCAGCGCGTGAACAAAAGGAAACTTAAAATCAATTAGAGAGAAAGAGGAAACCTATTTCTGTCCTTCTGAAGACAAAAGATGGAACAGGATTGGTTAAAATTCAGAGGGAGGAAAATCTCCTGGGCGGTGGGGGAAACGCGGCTGCGCCGCCGCAGCCCCGCGTTGAAGTCAAACGCAGCCTTGTGCTGCCATCTAGTGGTGGGACCGGCGCCCTCCACCGCCCTCTCCTGGCGAGATGCGGCGAGTTCTATTACCATTAGCGTTTCCAGGGGGAAAGAGCGTGTTTATTCATAAGCTCTTTCTTTTAAGTTTTTTGATCCTTGGTGTTCTAGAAAATATCAGGAAACGTCTACCCCCGTCTATTTTTTTCGTTTCATTCTGTTTTCCCTGTTGACATGCAAAAATATTTTGAGTTTCATTAAGTATACGTTGACATTCAGTTGAATAAAGGCGAAAGTAAAAATTCATCTTTGTGCCTTCTTCTTGCGTTGACGCCTTATTCTTCGTTATTAGTGCGTGTCTGCATGGTTCCGTTCATGGCGAGGGCGCGGGGCGGCGAGTGGTTCTTAAGCACGAGGCTTCAGCAGGGCTGTCATGCTTCAAGGCCTGCCAGGCACCAGTTTCCTCGGGTCAGCGTCCAGCGCTCGTTGTCCACCTGCTGGAAAAGGCAGCACGGCATCCTCACGCAGCTGCGCTGGGGGCCAGGCCCGCGCTGATGCAGCTGCAGTCGGGCCCAGCTGGAAGGCGCTGGTCCCATCATTCACTTCATTCCCCCCCACCCCAGGCAGCGCCCACAGTTCTGTCAGGGACCCTCTTTTTTGGGGAAAGGCGCCGCAGCCTGAAATCAGGGCCGTGGAAAATGCTCTACAAATAAGATTAAGGAAAGATTTGTCTCCTCACTGGCCTCATGTTTTATTGCCGTCCTTTGTTCAAAAGATTTTTGACAATCCAGCAATTGACTATTTTATTATTTTGTATTTTTATTTCTGCACTACTTGGGATTGAATCAGGGCCCTCACACTGAGCCACCTCTCCAGCTCTTTTAAAATTTATTTCTTCTTCTTCTTCTTCTTCTTCTTCTTCTTCTTCTTCTTCTTCTTCTTCTTCTTCTTCTTCTTCTTCTTCTTCTTCTTC
>PVKN010010279.1:0-22816 GCA_004027915.1 Capromys pilorides
GTCTTCTTTTGATTTGGAAGGGACGCTTGCCTTGTGTGCTGGCTTTTGCAGACACCTGCTCATGTGGTGGCTGTAAGCTCCAGCTGGTCACCGTCGGTGGACACCTAATAGCATCAGGCACTGTGCTAAATGCTTTTTCTAAGCTTTTCTTTTGTAATCCTCCCAACAAGCATGGGAAGCTGGGAAACCACCCTGCCAGTCTTTCCAATCAAGAAAGTGTGGCCACATTACTAATCAATAGTGATTGAACCTTAGACATTTGCTGCACAGTCTGTTTTCACAACTACTATGTTTTACCACATGACTATAAAGGAGGAAGTATCAGAGTTGAGGAAAGCCTTCAGCAGAGAGGATGTATTTTTCTTGGACTTTGAAGGATGTATAGGAGTCTTCTAAGCTGAGGTATTACAGAGGATGCTGGAGGAAAGTTAATATTTTTCTCCTGTTGATTGGACTCACTTTGCTGTGGAATGGAATTTCTATTTCGGTGACAGCCAGTGCTGCCATCAAAGCAGAGTGGGACTCATCCAAGTGGCCAGGAGCAGGCACCCTGACTGTCCCCCGACCCAGCGCAGGACGCTGTCTGCCGAGCCAGATCTCGTCAGCCTGTCTGAAGAAGTTTCTGGTTTAAATCCCTGGCTCTAGTAGCTGCCCTTTGTCTCTCTTTCTTGTCCACTGTGCACTGCAGGCCCTGCCTCTGGGGGTTCAAGAGGAGCCTTCTCGCTATGTGTCCCCAGTGCCACTGTGGCCCCTTGGGCGGGCAGGACTCTGGAGGTGAGGGGGTAGAGCAGAGTGGGCAGGAAAGCCAGAGAGGAGGGAGTGGGGCCTGAAGAGGCCCTGGGGGGAGGGAGAGGGGGCACTATGGCCACACCGGCCTAGCTTGAATTCCTGGCCTGCCACGTAGGACCAGGCCTGGGGGCAGCTGCGCACCTGGCCTGGGAGTAAGCGCCTGCTTCCTGGTCTCATGGTGGCTCTGGGGCTAGCAGCGCTCCTAGGACCCTTCTAAGGAGAGATGACACTGTCTGCACAATGTGCTTAGGAAACGCCATCGCCACCAGGACTGCTCGCTATTGTGGCCAGTTGTCATGGAGTACCTGACAGGTGCCAGGGACTGCTCCGAGGGCTTTGCTTGTATGATTCGGCATAACCGCCATGGGAATTCTATGAAGTCCGATGTGATGCACTGATTAGGCAGCGCTGGCACAGAGCATTGGCACTAGGGGCTGGAGGGACCCAGAGTCCAGCAGAGCCAGGATGCCAGCCTTGGGGTCTGGCTTGGGGGCTTTCCCACCCTCCTCTGCGTCGTCTCCTTTGGCCTGCTGTTACATTAGTGGGGCCTGCAGGATGCCTTGAGGTGCTTGTGAGAAGCTGGCCATTCAAGCCGGGTGCTCAGGGGATGGCCAGGACCTGTGGTGGCACTTTAGGGGGTGTCAGTGCCCTGGGCCAGCTCCACCTGTGTGTGTACAACCCCCGCAGAGAGAAGGAAGCACTGCGCACTGGCACGGGGCTGATGCTAAGTGGGAGGCAAGAGCAAGGGGTCTGGGGGACAACAGAGGATGAGCCAGGGCAGGACAGGGGCGTGTGAGTTAGAATGGAGAGGTGTTCCTTTGCATTTTCTCTTCTACAAAACAAAACAAGCCCTGGGACTTGGAATCTGTAGGCCACACTGGCAGTGGGCGCTGTAACACTGGGACATCTTCCAGTCTCCTGCACGCTCTGTCTTTCCATTTGTATTGCTGGCCTTTAATTTTTGTCATCACAGTTCTGTAATTTTCAGTACCTCTTGAGTGAAGTTTTTTTTTTGACAGTACCAGGAATTGAACTCAGGACCTTGTGTTTCCAAGGCAAGTGCTTATTCTACTGAGCTATTGCCCCAGCCCTCTTGAGTGAAGTTTATTTCGAAGCATTTCATCCTTTCAGATGATATGGTAAACGGGACTGTTCCCCTAACTTCCTTTTTGCATAATTTGGTCCTTGTGCAGAGACACAACTGATGTTTGCGCAGGGATGTCATATTCCCCTGGCTTTTCTGAATCCGGTCATTATCTCCAGCAGTGTTTTTAAAGGCGCAGTTAGTGTTTTCTATGTGTATTACCATTTGCATCTGCAAACAGAATCTTCCGGCAACTTCCTTTCTAATTTGCACGCTTTGTGTTTCTGTCTTCTTCTGCTTGTTTCGGCCAAGTTGCTGGCATTGGTGCCATCAGCATTGCCGAGGGGTCAGAGGAGGCGTCCTTCCTCACTTCCGGTCTCACCACCACAACTTACAGTTTTTCAGGGTTGAGCAGGAGGTCACCGGCAAGCTGTGCACAGGTGGTTCTTGTCATCTCGACTATTTTCCTTCCAGCCCTCACTTGTGGCAAGTTTTCATTATGAAACATTGTTGAATTTGTCAAATGATTTTTCTGCATTTGAGAAAATCATATGATTTAAAAAAAATTATTATTAACTGATTTTTGTGCATCGAAACCTCCATTCCTCCCAGGGAGAAAGCCCACTTGATTATGGCTTATGGTTCTTTTAATATGCTTTTGGATTTGGATTGCTCGTGTTTCGTGGATGATTTTCGCTCTGTACTCATTAAAAATTCTCACTTGTAGTTTTCTTTTCTGGTGTCAACTGTGTTTGGCTTTGATATCAGGGCAATTAATGCCAGCTTCATAAAATGAATTTGGAAATGTTCTCTCTTCATCAATTTATTTGAAGAGTTTGAAAAGAGATTGGCATTAATTCTTCTTTAAATGTTTGTTAGGCCAAACATCTGGTCTTGGTTTTCTTCTTTCGGGTACTGAGTACTGACTTAATCTCTGCAGTGGTTGTTGGTCTGTTTAAACTCTGTATATCTTCATGGTTCAGTCTTAGTAGGTTGTATGTTTCTGCAAATTTATCATTTCCTGTAGGTTATACAATTTGTTGACACATAATTCTCTGATGGTCTTTTTAATATTTGTATCAGTTATAATTTCCCCTTTTCATTTTTGAATATTAATCCTATTTGAATTTTCTGTTTTTTCTTAGTTGTCCAATTTGTTTATCTGCCATGTGACCCAACAACCCTGCTTCTGGGTATTTACACAAAAGGCCCAAATCAGGACCTTAAGGAAGCAGTCTGCTTGTTCTGTCTAATGTTCACTGCGGCGCAACCAATAGCCACGGCAGAGGACCAGCCGAAATGTCCGCCACCCGACCTATGGATCAAGATGTGTGCTGTACATATACAACCGCACAACCCAATCCAGCTGGGTCCTCAGGACGCAGAAACCTGAGTGAACTCTGAGAACATGTTGCTGATGGAATAGGCCAGACATAGAAGGACAAATATTGTGTGACTCTACTCATAGGAAGTATTGAGAGTATTCAAGCACACAGAATGGAAGGGTGGCTATGACAGCCAGTGGCTTTGGGAGAAGGAGATGGCGGGTCTCTAATCAACAGGCACACACTCTCAGGAGTGCTAGAGACCTGCCCTACAGCACCTTGCCCAGAACATAACATCGCAGTGCACATGTGAAATCTGTTAGGAGAAAGTATGTGAAGAGGTCTAAACAACAACAACATCATCAACAACAAAGCAGCTAGCAGAGGTAGTGATCTTTGGTACTTTCCCAAGACCACAGCTTCACAAAACCACAGCTAGTAGACCTGGGCCAGGAAAGCAGAAGCAGCCAAGAGCTTTGTCTATTCTTCAGAAGTTTGCAAAGGAAGGCAGAGGCTCAGGGAGGGCAGGCCACAGTCAGGGTGAGGGCCGAGGGGCGGCGCCACCGTGTTCAGCGGGGCAGGAGGGAGTGCTTTAAGTCTCCTGTGGCTTCGTGTTGTGCTCGTGATTTCCCCCAGGATCATTACCAACCCATCATTCGTGGGGGAACATTACCACATTGCAAAATGAAATTTATTATGTTCCGTTTATAAAGAATGCCTTGCGAAGGGATGACTAGTTGCCTAGTGAGAAATGAAAGCCGCTCACTCCTATCATGATAGAAGATGGAGGAGGAGTGACTGATAATAATTGGGGAAAAATTCTGTTTTTATTACAGCCCGAGGCAGTGATCACATTAAAACTGAATGCTCTTATGTGCTGCTTTAAAATATCATTGATTGTGAGACTTGAAGCCATTTTCCGGCAGACCTGTAGATGGAAAGGAATGTGCATTACGGAATTTAATGGGTTCTAAAATAATTTTAGACAAAACAGAGACCAATCTTCACCGCTTCATCGTGCCTTTGCATTTGAATATTACAACAGCATGATTCTAAAACATTTCCAATTAAATACTGATTGCAAAAGAGCATTATAACTCTTGGATGCTAGGGTGTTTTAAGTTGAAACAGACAAACTTTGAATGGTACACGCCCAGTGGAATAATGTGTTGATATATTGGACAAAGAAATACTGTGGCTTGGTTACAATGACAGGGTTCTGTGTGATTTTTCTCACAGATATGTCTACTGGTTGGGGAAGACTGTCATATTTCTTATAGCCTTTTATTTCGAATTTTCCACCATTTTTAGCTGTGGGATTTTTGAGCTACGGATCATGCCCTGGGTTCATGGATGCCTTGAAATTAAATATGCATGGTTTATGTACACAGGGGCCCACGTGGCATCTCGAGGGTCCTGTGCATTCCAGGCATGTCTGCCTTCAGGGCCTGATGCGTCCTGTCCTCATGGCAGAGGTGCCCTTCCTCCAGGGAGACACAGCACCGATGGACGCCCTGACTGCCTTTCCAAGGAGCCCCCACTGGTGTCTTTGCACTGGTGATGTGTGGAATGTGTTCAAAAGCCTCTGTTTGTTCCACCTTTGACTGAAAAGAAGGTGAATCACTCTACACTCATGCAGGCATTTGGCTCACGCTTCTGGGCTCGGTATTAGTGTAAAGTTCCAACGGCACAGCCATAAGCATGTGCCTCGACTTGTCTCCCTCTGCCTTCCCTACAGACACCCCAGGGCTCCTGCTCTGGGCTTGCTGTGAGCACTCAACAGCACCCCTTCAGAGAAGGTAGAGCTGCGCCCCAGTTTTGTCCCATATGCGTGTGGGTCCCTGGCTCAGGTCTTTCATCCATAACTTTGGGGCGCCACTACCTATTACTTCAGGGACTTAAGGAGATTAGAGGCCAAGGTGACACAAATTCTCATGCAGGAGGGCTCCATACGCACAGTTTCCTTCTCTACTGTCCAATTTCCTTGCATGATCACATTGTTCCCTAACTTGCTCTTTGATCTGGCGTGTGTGGAAACTGTGCCAGTTACCAGGAATATAAGTTGATTAGAATGGTCTTTACAGGGTCAGAGGACATTTGAAACATCACTTTTAAGAGCCAAATGGGCTGAGTACCAAACAAGTGGCGATGTGCCTCCGCACGCTATTTACAAATGGATTCATTCATCCAAATGTTAACTGAGCACTCAGGGTCCGCTCATCCCCATGTGGCCCTGAGGACCCTGAAGATAAGGAGGGGCCTCTGCAGCAGCCTTTCCCACTTGTCCTGCTCCGTGCACAGCCACAGCAAGGCAGGCAGTGCACTGGACCACAGGTGTTCCAGCAGGGGTTTACAGGTGGTGGCAAAGGGAACCATTGAAAGAGAAGTGGGAGGATCTCTCAGAGTGAAGAGCGGCGCTCAGGCACTGGGGGAGCCAGCCCCGGCTAGGAAGGAACACGTGGCGCGAGATCTGGGCACCACGGTGGGCTCATCTCTGAGGGTGGGTGCTGACTATTTCAGGCTACAGGCCCATGCAGTGTGAAAGCGTGGGGGTAGGAAAGAACGTGGCACCTGTGAGCTGGGGGAGAGCCTGGTCAGTCTGGAAGATGCTCTGGAAGGGCGGGAGCGTTGGCATCACTACTTTGGATCAGGTGATCGGCTGGGTGCGGGGCAGGAAAAGGATGTGCAAGGGGTTTTGAATTTTGATGCTATTATGCGTTTGGGCAAAGGCTGGAAAGATTAGCCCATGAAAAGATGGATCCGATTGTAAGTGCCGTTGCAATCGGATGCTCCAGGACCATCGCAGCATTTTGGAAAACAGCTCTGGGCAGCGGTGGGCTGGGAGCCAATATTATGACTGCATTCCAAAAGAAAACAGTCAAAATTTAGGCAGAACATTGCCAATGACTCCGTTGCTTGAATGGAATTAAATGAAACCTTCTTTGTGATACACTGAAAAAAAAAGTTTGATAGAGAAGAAAAACAAAAGAATATTCATGAATAGTATATAAAATATAACACATTTTAAGCAACCCACCAAGGAAGAGAGAAAGGATATCTTAAGCACTGCTTTGTATGACCAGAAGTTACAGATCTTAATACGAAACGAGGGGGCTTGCATTGTTCTCAACGCGTTATTTTCTCTCTCCTCTCAAGGACCATTAGCCGGTAACCCTTATCCTGCCGAACGCTGAAATTGGAGCCTGGCATTAGCTCAGCCTATCAATTGAGGGGCGACGCTTTGGAATGCAGCGCGAGCTTTCATATTTGGTAACATTTTTAGGAGGCGGAAGAGAATGACTGCCTGAGAGATAAACAGGGCTAGGAAGTAAAACAAGCCTTTTCTTCCTGAGAGCAGAAGCTATAATAAACACCCACTCTGCACCAGGAGGTAGCTTTGATTCTGCACGTAATTTGGGTAGCACTGAACTTTGTCTATTTAGAAACCCATGAAAGACACAGATGCTGAATTCCATTAGCAATTTGGCATCTCGGTGCTTCCCTTCAGCTGATAAAGCCATGTGTCCTGCACGGGCTGTGCTCATAATCTCATTACCTGCTAACAGGATTTGCGCTTGGAACTCCCAGGGCCCCTTCCTCAATTCACTCACAGGCCCAACATCAAATGCATTTTGATAACAGAAAATAAGACCCACTAACCTGCTTAAGGAGGCTTTAAATGTCTTTCTGAAACATTCCGGGCTTGTGAGGCAGAAACTCATGTTCACATATAATGAGCAACCAGACACAAGTCAGGGGTTGGAAGAAACCACTTGAACAACCTGGACTTAATGATATCCCAAGACTCAAAACGCTGTTGTCTTCTTGAGAAATCACATGACATGGACGGTACCGCACAAGATCCTGCTTCTGGAGAAGAGGAGAGCGACTCGCTGGCCCTGTGCTACATAACGGAGGAGGGCTTTTACCACGCATCATTTGAGAGGTGTCATTTGCAAGAGAACAACGGACTCAAGGGGGGCAGGTCGTTAATTTAGTAGTTATGAGGTATGCATCATGGGTAGGCTGGGCAATTAATCAAAACCCAAAGTGAAACTCAAGCCAGTACAGAGGCTGGTGAGGAGCCCTGGCCCAGGTAACCTGAAGGTAACACATGCCAAGCAAAGTCTTAACTCCTTTGCACCAAGCTTCACTGATGTCCCACAGCCAACCCAGGTCTTGTCAGTTCCCTGCCTGCCTGCCACATTCTACTTGAGTTCTTGGCCCAGCATTAGCTTTAGGTGGGTGGGGAGAATCAAGAGTAGGACGCCCACTCCACTCCACCACACAGACTTAACTGGGCCACTGAAAGATGTACTGTGTCTCAGCCACTGCTCTTCCTGAGAAGTAGTGCTGAGTTAAGCCTGGGAGCTGTGTGCTCCCTGCTTTGGGTGAGCATTTATATTCTGTTCTTCCCAGCAAGCCTCCTACTCTCTTCCTGTGGCATGACTCCCCACCCCCAGGGGATGGCAACCAGGCCATCTGAGCAGCCACCATGTGCTGCCTGGGGAGGGGTCACCTTGACACAAGGTTAGGACAACCACAAACATGCTTTGAGCTCTGATTGAAGGTACTAAGTGTGCAGTGTGTGGGGGACATGTGTATGTAATGCATGCATGTGTGCACAGGGTTTCAGTTTTGCTGATAAGACGCAGGATCCTGCTATTTGTATCACTTGCTAGTTTCATAATGATCAGAGTGGTAGAACTTCAGTCACACAGCCCATGAGACAAAGGTCCAGCTTGGGAGAATGAGATCAGGTGTGTGTGTTGCTGCAGATGAGGATGCTAAAAGCTTCTGGTGCTTGGAGAAGCTGCCTCTCCATGTTGATGCTGGAAAGGAGGTGCTCTTTCTAAGAGAAAACCCAAGGAACTTGCTGGAATGTTGGAAGAGAGTTTACGCACATGAAGCAAATGGAAACTTTGCCCTTTTAAAATGCCATGCATAGTCAATTATGCATTTGTGAGTCAATTACGCATTTGTAAGTCAATTACAAAAAAGAAAACAGATGAGTTTTAAGACTTCTAATGCGCAGTGCTGGAAAGGGCTTCAATTTAAGAGAACAATAATTTTTAAAAATGGTTTGAGGTCAGATGAGACGAGAAGCCTTCCAAATGCCTCCTGGGAATTAAATTAAAAATGAGTAAACTAATTTTATTTGCAGCTTAAATAAAACTCCCCTGAACTGTTTAATGGGTACCTACCTCCTTTAGGTATATTCTGGAGAAAACTCAATTTGCAATTATAAGGCTAAGCAGATTAATGAATCACTACATTTTATTTGTATTAGAACCAGTGATTAGAAAGAACTTTTTTTTTCTGAGTTAAGTCACAGCACGCTATTGAGAAAAGCGGGCTCCATATTTTTGTTGACCTAGTTTAGCCGCTTATATATTTCCTTAGATTCAGGGACCGGAGTTATTTATCTCTCCATAAGAAGAGTACTGGGCCTAACAGCGATAGATAAAAAGATAGATAAATAAGCCCACAATAACATTTCCACTGGTGTATTTTAAATAAATGGCTTATGTTCCTGGAGGCAACAACTTTGGGTTTTTTTCACCTTGATCCACTCAGGGGACAAAGGTCGTTGGCTGAACGACTCCTCTGTGCACCCAAATGTCCCAAAGGTTGGAGCGTTTGTCTCCTTTGTCCACCAAGATAATCCTGCCCACTGAGGGTGGCTGCACACAGTAGGTGCTCAACAGTATCTGCTGAACCAATGTGGCCAAAGCTATGAAACATCCTCTTGAAGACCAAGACAAGCTGGAAAGTGCAGCTTCTATCACGTCTTTGATGTGTGTATTTCATTAAGTTACTTTTTAATGGAGCAATTAGTGTTGTGTAATAGTCATAATGCATTAAATAAGTTTAACAATAGAGCCTGGGGCGGTGAAGCACAACGTAACCCCAGAGCTCTAGAGGCAGGGGGATGGAAGGTTTGATCCCAGCCTGGCCTGGCAACTTTGCAACTTAGGGAGACCCTGTCTTTAAAAAAAAAGCAAAAGAGCTACAGATATCTCCATTTCTGTTTCTGTCTCTGCATCTGCATGTGTATCTATATCTATAATTATATCTCTATGTGCATCAGTGTGAAGGCCCTGGGATCAAATTCCAGACTTTAAAACCAAAAGAGTTTAACAGGAGCACTTATTCCAGATGCTTATGCACATTTTCCCTTTGAAAGTCAATGGCCAGCCACCTGGGCAGGGCCTGCTGTCTTCCTTTGAAGGTCAGAAGACTGAGGTTGAGGTAGATGCATCATTGGCCAGGAAGAGGCAGAGCTCTCTTAACTGGGGCTGCTTGAAAACAGAGCTTGAGACAGAGTCGGGTGCAGGGGTTCATATGGGGGTAGAGTCAGGACGCAGGAGAGATGGGAGAGAGGGCTGCAGACAGGGGAATGGCAGCCCCTGACACTGATGCTATAGCAGGGAACCCTGGGGCCCACTGTGGCTCTCTGCTCCTGAGGGCCTCAGAACTCAGCTCTGGGATGCCCTTCTTGCCTCCAGCTGGAGGATGATTCCTGGATGCCACTGTCCGTGCTTCAGGGCACCGGGTGCGGGTAGTAAGTTCTTGGGCCTGGGGAGGCTGCAGGTCCTGTGGTGTGGGAGAGGGAGTGACACACAGTTACAGACCAGCATGGACAGTCAGCCCCCATGGGACCGTGACCAGTGGCCCTTCAGAGTCAGGCTCTCTCTTCTGCTGAGAGGGCAGCAGGAGGCTGTAGTGGGAAACTGTGGGCCTGTGCCTCCAAGCAGGCAGGAACGTCACTGAGGACAGGCACGAGCCCAGGAAAGGTTAGCGATTCACATGGACGCCCAGCAAGTGTGGAGCCGGTCGGTCCCTAGGCAGACAAAGCAGGTGTGTGCGAAGTGCCTCTAGTTTGCAGGCTGTGGGAGAGGGCTGGCCTGGGAGAGGGGCTGGGGCTTGACAGGAGGAAGAGAGCTTTCCTTTCCAGGTCACCAAGCCACTCCCTAGCTGCATTTTTATTTTATCATCTGCTTTTATTATTTTTATTTCACTAAAGGAGAAATACTAAGTTGGTTATCTGGAACCTGAGGTTATGGGCTGCCTTGTTTCCTGCTTTCAATATTTCTGTATTATAAAAACCACAGTCTAACATGTGCTTTTTAAAAATTATAGCTCATTCATAAAGTGAATTACCCGGTAGCCAGTAAAGAGGGTGGTGCTGGTCCAGGATTCCATGCTGGGAAGGAAGGGACACAGAGCAAGCGTGGGTGGCTTCGGCTGGGCAACACAGTGTAATGCGGCCCACAGAAAGCATGGGTTTGCTTGCTTTTGAATGAACTTCTGGGAGGTGCACCACACGCCAGGCTGCCCCACTCTCATCTGGACTGACGGCCTGGGCTCTTTGTGCCCTGGCCTCCTCTCCCAGCATCTCTGCTGCAGCATGCTTTCCAAGTTGTCATCCTCTTGCATGCCTGGGCTGACCCACCATGTCCAGGTGCAGGCATGTGACCATATTATTGAGCTCCCAGGGTAGCCAGGCCCAGACATCTACAGTTTAAAATAGATTTCAGTATTTTATAGTGAATTGTGTTTCTTTTATTTATCCTTTATGTTAGTCATGGCAAATCTCAAGGCCTTTTTTTTTTTTTTTTTTTTCAAATAATGCCTGTAGGTAGTAATATCTATGGGTTGCATTTTAGTACAGGACGGTCTTCACTTGGACGCTTTTGGAGCCAGGAAGCCTTTCGGAAGGCAGCTTAAAAAGGACAACTCAGAGAAAACTGTCCTTTCCTCAGAATTTACATTCTCCTTCAGGACCAGCAGGCAAGCCAAACTTGGGCCTGGTCTTCTTTCAGACCCTGATACCTGGGCTTTGTCTTCCAGTCTGGCAAATGGTGAGTCATCGGGAACCCTGGGGTGGCTACACAATTCCTATTTGCTAATTCATTCTAAAGAAATGCTCTTTTTCTTAAGCACTAACCCTATCCAGCACAGCACGGCTTTTCATTCTAAGCAGAATTATTTTATTATAACAAAATGGGGCCAGTCTGGATTCTGAGCTCCATGTGTACATGGTTGCTAGGTAACTGATTTGCCCCTTGGGTTTCTGATGCAGTTAAGGGTGCTAAATATCACACTCTAAATCAGCGTGGTCAGGAGAGTTCAGGCTCGCCTTCAGAATCCCTAAGATGCCGACTGTAACTGGTTATAGGTGGGATTAAACAATCAGGACTCAAATTAAAATTTGGATACATAAAGGAGAAGGGACTTGGCAGCATCGAGTAGAAAGGACAGGGGTAGAAAAGCACAGAGTCTCATGACATAAACTACGTAATACAATTACACTCAAAGTGCAATGACAAGCAGAAACAGCGAGATGACACCCAGGATGTGGAGGCGGATTTATGTCTGACTGGGGCGCTGACTGGGATCATTCCCAGAACATCAGGCCCTGTATCTGGTGGGCTGCAGCTTCCGATGGATAAGCAAGCAGGGAGTACGGAGGCCGAGTGGGGTCAGTCGGGGATGGGTTTATACAATGCACCTCCCAGCGGCCAGCCATCTGTAAGAGACAGAGGTAGCCAGAACTGGAACAGAAACTACTACCTGGGCAGCTAAGGAACTGAAGCAAACTGGCTGGGGCAGGGGCTCCTTCTGTTCCCCCAGGAGCCTGAAAACCACCGTCTTAGAGGTGTGGCTTCTGGCTTCATGCTGGCTCCCTAAGAGCCAGGCACAGTGGCAGAGCTGGACGGGCCTCACGTCCTCCAAATGGCATCGACCTACACGGCAGCGGTGTCACTGTTTTATCAGTGAGAAAAATGAGGTGTGCCGTCTTCCTGAGCTTGCCACCCATCAATCAGGCCTTCCCGGCTGTCCACTGAGGGCAGTGCTACAGGGTCAAGCGATGAAACAAGGCCCCAGGAAGAGTGCGTTTGAAGTTCAGTAAAAAGAGTCAGCGTGCACTGTTTCTGTGCGAGGGTGAAACCTGGTGAGTTTGAGGCCTCTGCGCGGTGCAAGGTCAACGCACTACACAGGAGCAGGAGACCTGCAGACCCCAGGGCAAAGCCGGGGGATGCTGGAGCACGCGGTCAGTAGGGGGCGCTCTGGGAGCCACGCGGTCAGCAACAGCGATGGCCATTGGATACCATCAAATGTGCAAAGTAATCTCACGAATGTGAGAGAACCCGAGTCTAATAAAATTAAATCTCTAATACTTGTATACTTTATGAGAGAACGTACTGCAAAAGCGACAGCACCACCTACACCCCGGAATCCTTTCTTTTTTAATCTTCCTCTGGTGCACCCTGGAGTCCTTGCCGGGACCTTTAGGCTCTTGAGTCGAATTGGTTTGAAATTCTAGCCCTGTGACTGGCAAACCATTCACTCTTGGTAAAATTGTTCTGTGCCTCTGTGTTTTTATTACTTACAAAATGAAGATATTACTAGGATATATACTAGTCTGGGGTTGTGTTGAAGATTACATTACATCATTTTGTAAAAAATTTAGCATAACGTGTGTCACAAAGGGGGTGTTCAGAAAAACTTATGACTGCTATCACCCTTAGTATAGGAGACTTACAGACTGGCTCACAGAACCAATGTCGCAGCAGGCTTGAGGGCACTGTGAAAGGGAGAACTGGAGCTGTCCTCGGCAACTCGGCCTGCGCGCCTCCCGGATGGAAAGGCCTGTCGGGGCTCGGCTCACAGTTGGCTCTGCCTGCTGTCTTGCCCTGGCTGTATCTGACCTTGTATTTTGGGGGCTTGTCAGGGCTCGGCGTGGTGAAGCATGGATGACAGGCAGGCACGGGATGGTTTGTATACCTAGAACAACTGGAGGCCTTGGGGCTGCCAGGCCCCATGTCTGCTGGGTGGACACTGTCCTCCGGAGGCATCCACAGAGCCCAGCCCACGCGTGGGCTCCACGGGTACCCTCCTAACACCACTGCTGCCAGCTGTTCGAGATGTGAGAAGCCCGGGTAGGAAAACAGACGTGCTGCCTGCCTGTGAACACCAGGAGACTGAACACTTGATCTGTGTTCACAGTGAGGAAATTTACCCGGGGACAAAAAGGGCACCTTGCAGACACTTCTGGATAAATGTCCTTAGAAAGCATTCTTTTTATGTGGCCCCAAAATCCTAAGCCTCTCTGTGAGTTTTCTTAGGTGGCTGTTAAATCCTTTCCAAAGATTTTTCTAGGCCTAAAGAGGTACCTTCTTCTAGTGCCATGAGCTAGTCATAATAAGGGACCAAGTGGAAAACAGTAAGTACCTCACAATTCCAGGAAATTATTGAGATATACTTCTGCACTAGACAGTTTTATTTTTAAGCCTTTTGCATTTGTTCATATAACATCTTAATTGCATTATCTACCCGAACTTGAGTGTTTTAGAATAACTTGGGCATTTTAGAGTGCCTAATTATTAGATCCATTTGCTCCTACTTCTCATGGCTATGTGAATGCCTAGGAGACATCAGGAATGGTGCTGATGGGAGCACAGAGTGGGGAGAACACACTGACACAGCCCCGGTACCCCGGGAGCCCAGGGTCCAGTGACACCGACACAGCCCCGGCACCCCGGGAGCCCAGGGTCCTGTGCAAGTTGTTTGAGCTTCTTCACAACATGGTGGCTTCAGAGCTGAACTCCCAAAGCAAGGTTCCCAGGGGAAGAAGGGCAAAGCCTTCCATGATCATGTGTCAGAAGTTACACAGCGTCACTTCCACATGGCCTCATTCTTTGGGCCACAAGTGAGTCTTTGGTCCCCATAGGTCCAAGAGAATCGGACATAGTCTTCATTTCCCAATGAAAGGGCCATGTAGAAGATCGTGCGGGGTGGGGGAGCTCGTGATCCTCTTTGAAAAAGGCAATCAAATGCGAGGGAGAAGCCCAGGCGCTGCAGCAGGCGAGCATACTTAAGACACAGATTTTCCTAAGAGCTGGCTTTAGTACAGGGCTTCCTTGAACTAACCTCATTCATATTTATTTATACTTCATCATTATGGAATTAACATATTTTGAAACACTTGACAGTTTATAATGTGTGCTTAATTGATCATTAAAATAAGGCTGTTAATTATTAGGACAAAATATTATCACCCACACTGTTAAAAAAAAAAAAAAATGAGACCCAAGTTATCGTAGCAAGAAGTAAACACAGGACCTGAATTCAGAATTAATTGAAACATCCACCGAAACATGCCATCTACTGAAACACAGCCCAACAATGAAGAATCACAATTTATAGTCTGAGGATCTTTCTGTCTTTTTTCTAGGACACAAAACATCTGAGAAGCCAGTGGCTTTGAATGGTAGTTGCATCATTTATAAGAGAGTATGAAAGGCCATTGTTTTAAATAGCATTCATTATAGACTCAATATAAAGACTACTTCAAAATTGCTTCCAACACTTTTGTCCTATCTTCTGCAAATAATTAAGGGTTAGCAACTTTAAAATTAATTCTAGTGGCATAGCTATGCATCTGGCTTAATAGATACCATAAATCAATCCCATGAGATAAAATCTATTTTAAGAACTCTACTGAAAAGGTGCTATTTTGAAGAAGGTATTGTATTGTTTCTTTCAGAGCAACAGCCCAAGTGCTCATATTCCAACCTTGGAAAACCTTTCATTACTAACGGTTATCAAATTAGAAAAGCAACAGTGCAAATTCCCAGGCTCCATACCAGACCTGCCGGAGAAGGTTGAACAGTGTCAGCATCCTAATCCCTCTAACCTGAGAATGTGACTTTATTTGGGAAAAGGGTCTTTGGGAAATGAACATAAATTAAGGATCTTGAGATGGGATTATCCGGGGTTACCCAGGTGAACCCCAGATCCAATTTCCTGATCAGAGAAAGGCAGAGGGTGATCTGAAATAGAGCAGTCTCTGCAGAGACTCAAGGTCTATGCTACATGCCACCGGACCCTAGAGCTTCCCTGAACTGGGTGGGGCGGTGTGGTGGGGGGATCCTTCCCTACACTCCATGAAGGAGGTATGGTCCTGCCAATACCTTTGTGGCTTCTGGAACCACTGAACAATACATCTTTACTGTGTTGAACCACCAACTTCATCATGATTTGTTACAATAGCCTTAGAAAATGAAGACAGTAACAGGCCCAACAATCAGTACAGTAAGGAGGCCTTCTGGCAAGTTGGGCACAGAACAGAATTGGAAGAGGGTCCCCACTGATGATGGCTGGAAGACAATCTGGGCGTTCTTCCTAGAGGACCCTGGCCCTGTGGATACACCAGACATGGACAACGAGACTCCAATCTCAGGCCAGATAGAGGCATTGCCCCAGCTTGGCCCTTGGAGCTTTCTCACTGGGGATTTCCCCACTCACCACACCTGACTCTGAAGCTCTGGGGAGGGACAGGGCACCACACTAGGTGCTGCAGTGGGAACAAGGAGCCGGACAACCTGGTTCTTGCCGTTGAGATTTTTGTCAGCTCTTTGGAGAAGCAAGGTAAGCCGCTAGAAACATGAGCCATTCCATCCCAATTTCACACCGGCATAGCGTCTTCCAAACATGCCCCCCAGAATTTATCAAACAAGCTGCTCTTCAAGCTAAAGTGGGTCTCTAACTGAATTCCCCCAGAGCCAGGGCAGTGGAGAGCCACAGGGACTCACTCTTGATTCTAAATACAAGATGCCAGTTTCCCATGAATAATGCAGCAGACTCCTCAAGGCTGACTGCTCTGCACATCAAGAACAACTAGGCCTTTGAAAGTCACATCAGAGTGGAAGGCTTTGTGGGTGCATACGCTTCCCCTGGGTTCCAAGCCAGAACTCACCGAGGGGTTGGAGAACGGGGATTCGCGGAGACCTCGCGAGAACTGGCTTTGCCTCTGGCTTTGCCAGCTCACAGGACAGCCTCAGCTCAGCATTCTGCCTGCGGGGTGAACTTCCTGACAGTTTCACTTCAGGCTTCTGGGGGCTGTGTGACTCTGGTACGGTTGCTTAACATCCTGAGCTTTGGTTTCCTCTCCTTTATGTGGGACAATGACAGGAGCTACCTACAGGGTCACCATGAGAAGTGGAGGCCCAGTGACACAAGCTTGCTCCTCCTCCTCCTCCTCCTCCTCCTCCTCCTCCTCCTCCTCATGATGTCACTCTGTAAGGCTGTACTCCCTGAGTTCAACTCTGATTCTCTCACAGATAAATGCCCCGAGGCTTCAGGAAGGCCATTAAACTCAGGGCCCCAACCTGGGCCTGGGAAAGGCTGTCATCCCTTGTAGGCTGGGCAGGGATTATAGAGGTTCAGCCAAGCTCCCAGCACAAGGTGTAACCTTTCTGAGGCAGGAGCTAAAAGGACGACCGTGACTCAGAATAAGGTCTGCCTGGCTCCAAACAACGCAAAGAGCTCGCGCTGCCTCCCTTCCTACTGCGGAGCCCGGGAGAGGCCGGGAGGAGCCAGCTGGGTGGGTACACCGGCTGACTATGGTACACCCAGCTTCTGACTCGGGCGCGTCTCTGGAGGGTCACACCCAGGCGCTGCTTGATCACACCCCTGACCCTGCTTCTCAGATCCGGGCACGGATGCACCCGGGTGCGATGAACCCTCCTAAGGCTGGGCAGGGACTAAGAAGGGTGCGTGTCCAGTGGACTTCAAATCAGCTTTCTTTTTCATATGACGATGGAGCTTGAGCCCAGGGCCTTCATCCTGAGCCACACCCTTGCCCTTCTGCAGTCTCAGCCCTGAGGCTCTGTGAGGGTGGCGTGCCCCCGCGGGGCCAGGTCACCAGGAGGAGGGTTACCTAGGAGAACAAGGCCACGCCCATCCTCCCAGAGCCTCCCTGGTTGCCGGAAGCAGCAGCCACTATGGAAGGAAGTTGCTACCAGCCTCCAAGTGTCAGTGAGGGGGAACAGGGTGGCCACTGACCAACAGAGCCCCCTTGGAGTGCTTGGCCTCCATTCTCTGTCATACCACCCTGCCCCCCCACCTCCCGAGCATGCTGCCCGTCCTTCTAGTCGCATGCAGCCCAACCCTCCACACACCGCCCCTGCTCCCCTCATTCCTGTCTGTTCTTCCCAGTCCAGAGAAGCCCTCGAAGTGATTCAGATCATGCTCCTATTCTACTCAGAACTCTGGACCATGCACCTCTTGTGATCCTCAGCTCTTGGTCACTGTGACAAATTGCCCAAGAAAATCAATTTGAGAGGAGGACGGGATGAGAGCGGGCATGCAGCTGTAATCCCAACACTCTGGGAGGCCGAGGCAGAAAGATCAGAGTTCAAGGCCAGCTTGTGCAACTTAGCAGCTTAGTGAGGCCCTGCGGGTTAGGGACCTAACTCAGTGCAGAGGTCCTGGGTTACATTTCCAGTATTGCAAAAGAAAAAAAGAAGGGCTTATTCTGGCTTTGGGGAGTCTGTCCATGGTCAGTGTCCGTCCACTTCATCCAGTGGGCAAGAAGGCGGAAGTGTGAGGCCGGCAAAGCTGCTTATCACACTGGCAACCGGGGAGTAGAGAGAAGGAAAGGACCGGAGAGGAAGGGGCTGGGGATGAGCTACAACCCGCAAGGCCATGGCCTGCGACCAGCTCCCTCGCCCCACTTCCCTGGAGCCCCGTCAGTGGGCGGGGCCAGCTGCTTATCTGTGAGGTCTGCAGCCTCAGGATCCAGTCACCCGCCTTTGGGAGACATTTGGCTCAGAACCTAACACCTGTCCTTGAGGATGGAAGGCAGGCTCCTCGCGATGCCTACCTCTTCGTCTGACTCCTTCTGCTTCTTTGCACCCCACTTCTAGTCAGTCCCTCACAGTTGGGGGAGATGCACTTCTCATCCGCCTCGCTTACTGTCTCGCTCCACCAGAGGGCGACCACGCACTCCATGAGGTCCTGGCATAAATGTTCGCGGAGTGACTCTGTAGGCATGGGGCTGGCCCTGCTCCCAACTTCAGCAGAAAGTGCCGCGGCCATTGATGTCGCTGTGGACTTTGGACCTTGGAGTGGACTCCTAGCAGCCACTGGCTCCAAGCAGGTATAGCGCACCGCTCAAGACCAACTGTGCTTGTCTCAGTTACTTTTCTCTTTGAAACAAAATACATCACATCCGAAGTTGAGTGGAAAAAGGTTTATTTAGCTCAGAGCCTGTAGAGATTTCAGTTTGGAATCAGCTGGTTCCAAGGCATGGTGATGCATGGCAGAGGTCGGCAGTTCATGGCAGCAGAAGACAGCAACATCGAGGTGAGAGAAGCCGCTCTCTGTCCCTCCTGTTGCCCACAGCCTGTCTACCCTTAGGCGGCTGCAGCATCCTTACTCCCAGCAGTGGACCGTGAGTGAATCACAAACTCTAGGTTCAGACACCTCTATAGCAATGGCCCCTCAAGACTGCATGAGGGACTGAGGTGACATCCAGACGGAACCCCTAACAGCAGGTCACTGGACTCTGGCAGCACCCTGTGGCGGAAATTCTGGACTGGCTTCCCATGCCATCTCTGAGGGAGAGGGTCGCCTTGCCTACGCCTGCTCCACCCATCCCTTGTGGTCACAGCAGGCGCCCGATGCAGAAGCTCCTTCCGCGTGCTCCAGGGCCTGGGCCCCGCCCTGGTGGCCTCCGCCTACGTCCTACCTCCTTCCTGGCGCCTCGTGGGGCTGTGTGTCCTCCTCTACTCTCCCGGTAGCCCTGTTCTCCTTGCTTCCTGCCACCCCCAGCTCCTCAAGCTTACATCTTGCACTTCCTTTGTCTGTTGCCACATCATTTAGCGTGTAGTTGCAGGGGCCCCTCCGCCATTTCTCTTCCTCGCGTGCAGACTCTGAATCACGCGGTACTTGGCGGGTTTTGGTGGCTGATTTGGCAGCTCAGGCTCCTGCTGGAAGACAAGGTTCCCAATGGCGATGGCCAGAACCACTGCTCACAGAGCCAGGAGTTCTGTGTGCGTGGGGAAAGGGTCAGCCGCTGAGCTGGGATCGCCGCCGGGCAGCCGCATCCAGGAGGAGCTGCTTCGAGCTCCACCTGGGAGCCGTCATCGCCATGGTAATTGAGGTTCTAGTATCTAATTTGGTTCTCTAAAATCCGTGAAATAGTGCTCAGAATCTTAGCTCATTGCTTTTAAGCACTAATTTGAGGTAATTTTAAGGGCAACCATAAACGATATATAATGTAAATGATAAACGCGAGTCGGCGCTCATTCGGTTTTTGCAGCCCGTAAGTCGCCGAGCTCAGGGCCTGCCCAGACGGCGCGCGTGTCCCTGCCCCTCCGTACTCCCATGTTGCAGGTGCGCACGTCGAGGAATGGGAATTGCACGACTCGCACCGGGCTGTGAGGCTGGCAGAGAGCACAGCCAGGGCAGCTGTCACTCAAGGACCCACCAGGAGCAGCAGGCCCGGGGTCTGCCTTGGAAGCGGGCTTTGGGGGTGAGTTCTTGGTGGCTCCAATGCTCGGGTCGTTGTCAGTATGTAGGCTTGTGGCAGCTGCCAGGCATCACCGGAGGTCCTGCCTGCGCCACACAGAGTTGAGCCTCATATCCGTCCACTCTGCTAGGCACACTTTTGGAAGATGAACCAGCCGACCCTGCCCATTGCCACCGCAGCGGAGAACCTGACACAGGTTCACCAATCCTTTTGCAAAGCTGCACGTGTGCTGTGTCTCACTGAGCACAGCCGACACGCACAGAGGGAGCTCGGTGTCTCTTGGGTGCTGACCCTGACCGATTCTGTAATCTGTGGCACAGCTGTGGGTCGCTCAAGTCTGCCCGTGAGGCTGGTGTGGCCTGCTCATGCACTCGTGGTGCCCTGTGGGAAGACACTGAGGCCACACAGCATTGCCATGTCTCCAGATCTGGGTGTATCTGGTCATCCACACATTAGCCTAGGCTTCTATTGTCACTTGCTTTTTCTCTGTATCATACTTGGGGCTTGCTATTTTGTTTTAAAATGTGTGCGGATAGGTTAAAAATCTCGTGAACCACAGCATATCACAGGTTTCTCGTAGCTTCTCAGCACCCTGGGTCAGCAGGAAGTGAAATAGGCTGGAGTCCTCCACTGTTTGTGGCCAGGGTGGGTTTGCACAGCGTGACCCCCACCTCCACTAGTAGGCACCATTTCTCTTGGGCTGAATCAGGAACGGGGTCTCCTAAAAGCTGAGGAAAGCCAGCTCAAGGGCAGACGCTGAAGAGCTTGGCCCAGGCCTCTGCTCAGCCGGCATCAGAGTGGTCGGTTCTGCAGGCTTTCTGGCCACCCCTGGTGGCAGCTGGGAGGGCAGGCCTTCGGGCCCCAGGCCCTTTCCTCTCTTGCTTCAATTCCATGAGAGGTCTGATGAAAATACCTGGGGAACAGGCGACATCACCCAGCAACCTGTGAAGCCTGAGGAGGGGTCTCAGTCAGGGCCCCTCGAGGACAGGCCCAGAGTGCAGTCAGACCTCGGCTTTGTGAGTGGAAGCAAACCAGTGCTGGACAGCTCGGTGTGGGTCCTCCGTGGAACCAAGGGCCATCAGAGAGGTGGCCACCTGGGCTGAGGATGCTGGCAGGTGCCGGGCCAGCTTTGCTTCTGGTTCTGCAAGTTCTGCCAGCTCAGCAAGGACAGGCAGTGTGGTTGTTGAGAGCCTCAGGAAGCCAGGAAATAGATCAAGTGTGTGTAGGGGGGACTAGGCCTCAATGCCTAAAGCAAACAAGCTACCTCAGTGCTGAGAAAAACATCCTGTCTGGTTCAGACCAACTATTAGTTGCTAGGCAACCTTGTGTCATGTGATACAAACTTTGCAAAAGTACAAAGGATCATTTTTGTGTGCCTTGAGTTAGTCTGGCTCATCAGGCAGACTGGTGACCACCTAGCCCAGCTTCTCCTCTTCTTTGTCTATCCTTCTCATTACTACTGCCACGTCTCTCCAGGGTAGAACAGTTTGCAGTAAGACCAATGGATCCCCACAACAGGCAGCCTGAGCAATGGAGACCCTCCCTGAATTGAGGCCGGCCACCGCCCCCTTTGGTTTGGCCACACTGCTGTTCTGAGATGAGAACAAAGCCCCCAGTGGAAGAGGAGAGAGAGAATGCAGAAGTGGAGAGGCAGGAGGCCTTGGCCGGGGACCCTGGTGACCATGGAAGAGCTGCGTGGGCGGCCTGCCAGTTCTGGAGTCTGCTGAGGTGAGCCCTCAGTAAACCTGACCTTTCAGTTCATCCAGAGTTGAGGGACCAGAGCATGATGTGAGCTCCTGAGATAGAAGATGTCCTGAGATGGAGCCGAAACCTCCCCTGAGACAAGGCCCCAAAGAAGAGGCCCACGCTCGATGTGCACCTGGGCGGAGACAGAGGAGCAGCTTGTCTTTGTCCAGGAAAAGAAATCCGCAGGTGCCACACAGAGGCTCACAGTGGTCACCTCCGAGTGACCTTGTGTTCTTTATTTTGCCAGCCTGACTTTTCTAATTTCTCCAGTGCACAGATGATGTTTTTGCGATCTTTTTTTCTCATTAAAAATGAACAGAAGGTAACCCGGGTGTTCCCAGAGCACGCCCGGGTTTTGTGGACAGCGTCTCCTGCTCTTCACTCCCTGAGAGTCAGGGTCTGTGGACGCAGTCAACCCTGGGTGTGGCTGTTGGGATGGCGAGGGTGGGTGTGGGAGGGCTCCGGTCCCCCAGGCAGTGTGGTTGGAGGTGGCCAAGGACTCCTGTGCCTGGTGGGTCACTGCGGGAACCGCCGTGGTCTCCAAGTTCCTCATGAGTCAGGCACTTACAAGGAACGAAGCATAGTTCTTGTAGTGATGGGGCCAGCTATGGTCCTCTAGTCCCAGTACTCAGGAGGCTGAGGCAAGAATACTGCTGGGAGCTCACAGCCAGCCTGGGGTACACAGTAGGTGCAAGGCCAGCCTGAACTACATAGCAAGACTGCTGTCCCAGAAAACCAAACCGACTAAACAAACCCCGATAGAACAAAGACAAAGCCAAAGAGCAGTGGACCATAGGATGCTGTGAAGTCCAGATCTGATCTCTGTGGCCGCCGCCCTCACTCAGCCGCGGTTCAGCCCCTCTGACACACATGGCATGTTTATTTTGGGACACGCAAAGCTTCAGTTCCCCTGGCTTTCTTGCTGACAGCACTGCCCTCTGTCCTACGGCAGGGCAGAAGCTGCTCCCAGCACCCGCCCGCAGGCCTGCTCTGGTCTACATTGCTTCAAAGACACTGGAAGGGGCCACATGGGAAGCGGGTGGCTGGAGTGGCTCAGCCTCAGGCCCAGGCTCTGAAGAGTTTCTGGAGAGCTCCCTTTTCTCAGATCCCACTGAGTCACACGTCACTGTTATCACAAGCCAGCGCTCCAGGAGCGCGTGAATTTTGCCGGGAACCTTACAAGCATAGCTAAACCCTGAGAACGAGCCCCAGCTGCAAGCCTCGGATAGAGGCTCCTTCCAGCCTGGCTGGTTTCCTTATCAGGGAATGAATATGAACACATGGCCCAACCTGGATCCTATTAGTCAACGCACCAGCGACGCCAGGCTGCGGCATCGTCGTGCCCTATCTGAGCCAGCGCGCCAGGCGGTATTCTCTAGACTTGGGCCCAACTTGTCTTTGCCCAACGAGCCGGGACTCAGACTTACCAGGGAAACTCAGTGCAGACAAGATGCCCAGGCTCCAACCCGAGACGAATGCATTGGGTTTTTAAAATGCATTAGTGTGTGTTTCTGACACATAGTGATTGCTCGTCTGGGGACACTGGTG